>JANHGN010025815.1:0-15138 GCA_024605025.1 Megaceryle maxima | reverse complement strand
CTGGATGCATTTCTGAGGGATCTGCTCTAGTTCTGTCCTGCTCTGGCAGGGGGGTTGGACTCGATGATCTTCAGAGGGCACTTCGAACCCCTACCATTCTGTGATTCTGTGTAAATTAATTAAACATATTTTAATGACCTGGGCTGTTCATCTAGCGAAGTGAAGTGAGTAGGAATTCAGCCATAGACTTTAGTGGGTGCTTACTGGTCTAGAGACTTTCCAAACCCTCCTGGATCTGTTCCTGTGTGGCCTACCCTGGATGGTCTTGCTCTGGCAGAGGGGTTGGACTCGATCTCCCGAGGTCCATTCCAACCCCTACCATTCTGTGGGTCTATGAGTTGCACAGGGGATTACAGACACTTCCTCATTAATTAATTAATGTGTTAGCTCCGGGTAGCTGCTGGCAGAAGGTGGTTCATACATTAATGACAGAGACATTTCCCAGAGTAGTGTGCAAAGAGGGAAGGACATTTCCCAGGATAGCTGGCTCAGGAAATGGCTTTGTACTGAATTTACTTGCCATGTGTACTGGAGATAGGGTAGAAAAAAGACTGAAAACTACTATGCAAGGAAATTTCTTTAAAGCAGGGGCTGCACAGCACTGAAGATGTATGTCAGAAAAGTGCTATAACTGGATGGATGCATTTTGTGTTTTGATTTAGTGGAATCTCAGCCACTTTGCTGGTGATTCAAAACTTGGAGTACTGACTGAGACACACCAGAGCTGTGCTGCCATTCAGTGAGAGCTGGACAGGCTGGAGAGCTGGGCCAAGAAGAACCTCATGAAGGTCAACAAGGCAAGTGTAGAGTCCTGCAGCTGGGGAGGAATAACCCCCTGCATCAGCACAGGGGAGGGGTTAACCTTCTGGAAAGCAGCTCCATGGAGAAGGACCTGGAAGTGCTGGTGGACAACAAGTTCACCATGAGCCAGCAATGGGCCCTCTTGGCCAAGAAGGCCAGTGATGTCCTGGGGTTCATGAAGAGTGTGGCCAGCAGGTCGAGCGAGGGAGGTTCTCTGCCCTGGTGAGGCCCCATCTGGAGTAGTGTGTCCAGTTCTGGGCTCCCCAGTTCAAGAGAGACAAGGAACTACTGGAGAGTTCAGCAGAGGCTGTGAAGATGATGGAAGGGATTGCTGGAGATCATCTAGTCTTAACACCCTGTTAAAACAGATTCACCCAGAACAGGTTTCCCAGGATCATGTCCAGGTATATTTTGAAAGTTTCCAGAGAAGGAGACTCCACAACCTTTCTGGGCAGCCTGGGACAGGCTCTGGCACCCTCACAGGAAAAAAAAGTTTTCCTCATGTTGAGATGGAACCTCCTGGCTTCCAGTTTGTGCCCTTTCCCCTTGTCCTGTCACTGGGCACCACTGACCAGAGTCTGGCCCCAGCCTCTTGCCCCCTAAAGGGGCCCTTTAGCTCTTGCTCAGCATTGCTCAGCTCCCCTCTCAGGCTGCTCTTCTCCAGCTGAACAGCCCCAGGGCTCTCAGCCTGGCCTGCCCACAGAGATGCTCCAGCCCCTCAGCAGCTTCATAGCCCTTTTCACTCTTGGATACTGTCTCTTGGTGACAGGATTTGGGTATCCTTCTGGGATCACAAGGGTGTGTGGAAAAGGCTGAAAAGGACAGAGCATTGGACTGATCTCCTCTTACCTTCTGTATCTATTTATTCTAAAGGGATATCAGGGCTGAGCTCTGAAATTTTGAGTCCAAACTTTCCCTGTTCCCTCAAATCCTCACAAACTTGGGATAGAGTTTCATTTTCCCAAACATCCTGTGGGATGTGGTTGCTATGGGAGACCTGAGACTTGATCCTGTTATAACAACCTCGTTATGTAACAGGTGGACAGCAGGGGACCTCTGGTTTGCAGCTTGTGGAGCACCATGCACTGGTTTCAGGTCAGCATTGTCATCTGGGGAGAACACTGTGTGGAAAAGCCAAACCATGTGATCTTAACATCTGCTAACAGCTTCTGTGGCTGGATCGAGACCGAGACAGCCATAACAAGGAAACCTTTCTTCACTGAAGGTGTGGATCACCATGTAAATGCAGTGGTGGTACCTTCCAGCTGGCATTTCTTGAGTATTGTCTCCTTTTATTTATCTTTTCAATAGCAGTTAGATTACTCTAAAGAAGATTTTTCAAAACTTTCTAAATGACAGACCTATTGTGTCATTCTTCTTTTGTTGCTGACCCATAGAGTCATGTCTCTGGTCAACCTGCTCCGTCTCACTGATGTGGACATAGGCACCAAAATGAGATGCCACAGTTGAGACAGGGGAGCAAGGCAGAGGCTGGAGAAATAAAATGCAGCAGCCAAGACTCAGACAAGAGAGGCCGTAATCCTCTGAAAAACACACATTTTCCAGACTGGTGGATCACGTCAGGCCCAGTTATTTGCTAAGCTCAGATGCAAAGTCAAGATGTGTCATCTTGAAGGAGCTGTTCCCCTTGGAAAGCTGAAATCCTAAGAAAGCTCTTAGCTTATTCACTTGGTTATTTGCTTAGTTGTTGGTAGGAGAGCTCTGCTTTAATGTGTCTGCCAGCTAATTATTAGCTGGACTAATGTATCTTCTGTCCTGCAGCTGACCCAAAGTCCATCTTCAGGGACCAGAGCAGCTACTCAGGTGACATGTCAAGCTGCTGAGACATGACTACATGTCATATTCAGTATCTCCTTAAGCTAGAAAAAGGCCAGGAAATCTTTTGGCCAGTGGTGGAAGGTGTAGCGTCATATAACTAATCAGTCTTATTTACCTAAGAGGTCCCCAACCCAGCCTGAGCTGGGACAGAACTGGCCTTCCATTCAACGCATGGTCCTTCATTGCTTCTCCAGCAACAATGGGCATTGCAAAACACATCCTGGTCTTCACAAGGAAGTTGCTTTTCTTGGAAATGGTGGGGAAGGAAGCAAGCAACGAGGTCTCCTTCATGTCCCACCTTTGCAGCAGCATAAAAGCACCTGCAATTTGCAGCAATGAGAAAACTCACTGAGTGTGCAATGGGACAGAACCTCACAAATTGGTTTTAATTGCCTTGATATTTTCTGGGTAGCTGGTGGAGAAGCCTTATAAATGAGAATTAATTCATCTACCTTAAGCTAATGCAAACCCATCTTGGCATAAAAGTCAGACTTTATTTTCTGTGTTATCTGAGCAGAAAATAATGCTTAATTATTATTAGTTCTGAGTAATGCTTATGAAAATTGCTCCACATTAATTTCACATGGCTGACTGGCTAATGGATGCATAAAGGTCTTGTAACCCTTTGCAAAAAGACTAATAAAAGCTAAAAACAAGGAGAATATATTACTTTAGCAGCTATTAGTAGTAGACAGTGTCTGCTGGCATTAATACCTGTATTTATTTTCCTTTCTATTAATAATATATCAACAGATTCTAGAAGCTGTGGCAGGGGCTGGACATCAGGAAATATTTCCTAATGCTGCAATCTATTCAGCTACAGAATTGGTTGCCCCAAAGGAAATAAGAGATGTCCTCCTGCTTGAATTATTTTAATGCAGGGATTGTATAATGCAGACTTTTGTCTACGGCACATGGCCTGGAAAAAGCCTGGGCTGACAGGGAGCTGCCAAAGGACTCAGCAGGTCTTTTCCATCAGTAGCATTTGCAAACTGATAATGGCCTGCATTAAATGAAGGCGATGCTACTTAGTGGTTACAGCAGGGCTTTTGATCCATCCTGCTGCTCCGTTTACTCAATGGCCTTGGGGAAAGAAAGTTTGGGCTTTGTGCCTCAGTTTCCCTAACTGGGAAGTGATTCATTTTGCTAAATGGAAGCATCGGTTCTGCAAATTAAGACCAACTGTGTAGCTCCAAAGGAATAAACAGGGAAGAGACTTTTCCCTCCTTATTTAAAAGACCATAAAATTAATTTAGAGTGAATTAAACTTTGCTCCTGCATACACTGATCAATATTTACAGTTGGAAAGAAAATGTTTGTTTAATATTTCTATGTTGTAAGTGAATTTGATGAAAACACATTGATGCTGTATTTTGCTTCAAAGGTATTTGTGTTTTGGAAGAGCACATCACTTTGTGGATTTGATGGGAATGTGTTGGAGTCACATGAAATCGAAATGCAATCTTTCAGCTTTGTCATTAACATTTCAGTGTGACCCACACTTATTTTTACTGTAAGGGTGATGAGACACGGGCCCAGGCTCCCAAAGAGGTGGCAAACACCCCATCCCTGGAAGGATTCAAGGCCAGGTTGGACAGGGCTCTGAGCAACCTGCTCTAGTTGCAGATGTCCCTGCTCAGTGCAGGGGGGTTACACTAGATGACCTTGAAAGGTTCCTTTCCACCCAAACCAGTCTATGATTCCATAAAATCCCTCTGGGAGTCCCATGACAGCCCACACTGTTGATCTTGGATGGCTTCACTAAGCCACGCTTGAACTGCCCATGCACTTCAAGAGCACCAGCTTGCCCATGTCGGGGCAAGTCACTGTTCTTTGCTGTTCTGACATCACTGTGCACTACTCCTGGTCTTTATTAAGCCTTGCAAAATGAACCAGCTGGTAGCAACTGAGCTTACAACGTCCTTCAACATCACAAAACATCCTCTTACTGGATATTTCCAAGTATCTATTTTCAAAGCACCTTCCTCCCATGTCCTTTTCTGAAAGGTGTCTTGTGCTTGCTGACACTTCTTGTATTCACAACTGGTTGCTTTCTCCAAGTCTCATCACGACTCCTACTTCAAGGGCTCTTTAATAGGCAATTCTCTTTGTTCCCACAGCCCAGACGACAAAAGGATTTAGCAAGTGGCTGCAGAGGCTCCTCTGCAGGGAAGGATGGACTTCAAGATAACGTTGGAAAGTAAAAATTTCTCTTCCCCAAGGTTTTCAGATTTACATGTCTCAACACAAGCTGTGCAGACATTAATCACAAGGAACTCCAGAGCTAACCCACATGCCTCCAAATTAGGGAAATAAGGAGGAGAAGATGATACGAGGGCTTAGGCACCAAATACAGACACAGGGGCATATATTCAGCTCTGCAGCAACCCCGTGAGATCCTAGAGGAGCTTTGTAGAGTTTCATATGAGGAAGAGTAACTCTTGAAAATTGATACCATCAGTTGTGAGCAATCTGGAATTCCTTCGAAGAGTGATCAGGACAAGAATGCTTTGCTTTTTATCCTCTTTTCTTTGATCACTATGGGAGAGGATTTGAATGGACTTGTGCCTTGGACATACAAAGGAAGGAATTTTCTCACCATCCATGTGAAAAGCATTGCCTCAGGCTGGGATGCTTAAGAATTTGGGTAAAAGATAGGAAAGTGAGGGTTTCCACTAAAGAGGCTCTTATCAAGCAAAAATTTTGGGAGCAACCTTTGTCGGAGCAAGGAAAAGAAACAATATGAAGTGAGCTGTCAGATATGAGCACAAGTTTACAAAGAACCCCTGAAACAGAGCGTGCTGGGGCAGTGGTCTACATATCGTTTTATTTCAACCTGTACTGAGGATTTGTCCTGTTTTTCAACTCCTGTCCAGAGGCTCTCAAGCTAAAAGTGATGGTAGACAGAGCAGAGGGCTTTCTTAGGGTGGGAGGGCACCCAGGAATGATGCAGCAATTCAGGAGCACTGAGGAGGTGTTGAGAAACCTCCAGCCATCTGAGTGTCATTGTCCCAGCCATGCTCACAGCAAGAGCTGAGGAGGTGGAGTGGGAAGCTGGAGATGGATGTGTAGGGGAGCATGAAGAATCACAAAGTGTTTATTCAGGGCGGGTCCAATCACTGGGTGCCTTGTGACAAGAGAATTATTTTGCGGATGAGTGAGCGGCTGTCACTCCATTTGCACGACTGGCAATATCAGAATAAAGCCATTCGTGCAGAAAGGAGCCTCTGGCAAATGTACGTTATCACATCCAAGGTGCCTGAGGTATGTGTTCAGGGTGTGCTGCCACTTGCAAATGCCTGTGATGCCCCACATTTGAACCTATTACACAGAGGAACCTGGCACACCGTGTCCTTCGGGGGAATGTAATTCTCTCCAAAGTCCCCTGCATGCTGCCTGATCTCAGGGTATGATCTTTTCCTATTATTTGTTCACTGTTCATCCAGTACCAGGAGGAGCCAGATCTTGAAGAGAACCTTCATATAGTGCATATAGGGTCTATCTGGGATGGACTTAGCTTTCATTGTAGCAGTCCATATCATCAAATCATCAAATCGTTTAGCTTGGAAGAGACCTTTCAGATCATTAAGTCCAACTGTTAATCCAGCACTGCCAGGTCACCACTAAACCATGTCCCTCGGCACCACATCTACAGGTCTTTTCAATCCCTACAGGGATGAGGACTCCACCACTGCCCTGGGCAGCCTGGGCCAGGGCTTGACAACCTTTTTTGGGAAGAAATTTTTCCTAATATGAAAATTAAACCTCTCCCTGGCACAACTTGAGGCTGTTTCCTCTCATCCTATTGCTTGTTCCTTGGGAGAACAGGTGGACCCACACCTGGCTCCAACCTCCTTTCAGGTAGTTGTAGAGAGCTTGTCATGTGATGCTGTGTCTTAGATTTGTGACCAAAAGAGTGTTTTTAAAGACTGTGGCACAACAGTGTCTTAACTATTGTTGAGCAGTGCTTGCGTAAGGCTCTCTCTGTTCCTCACACCAAGCAGGACCGGGGTGCACAAGAAGCTGTGAGGGGACACAGCCAGGATAGCTGACCTGACCCCAACTGACCAAAGGCATAGTCTAGACTACATGATGTCATAATCAGCATATGAAGCTGGGGGAAGAAGAAGGAAGTGGAAGATGTTCAGAGTAATGGTGTTTTGTCTTCCCAAGTAACAAGTGATGGAGTCAGGCTCTCCTGGAGATGACCAGACACCTGCCTGCCAATGGGAAGTGGTGAACACATTTGTTATTCTGCTGTGCTTGCGATGGCAGCTTTGCTTCACTTATTAAAAACTCTTTATTGTGACCTGCAAGGTTTTTGCCTTTACACCGAATCCTGCACTTGCATTTTGCAGGTATTGTTAAAGCCCCCAAAACTCACACGCCTCCAAGGATGGATTTAAACCACTAATTGCAGGTTGTTCCTTGCATAAACTCCAGGTGACTATTTCCCCTGAAACCTGCATACAGGTGGTGTGGCTTTATATGTCTGATAACCTAAATGTCACCAAGGCCTCTTCTCCAGCTCCAAAACCAGCTGGCAGAGTCCTGCCTGGTTCATATGGTTAAACTCTCAATCTCCAAGTCAGGTTGGCTGCTCAAAAATACCTCCTGGTAGTAATCCCTGGACTGACCTAATCTGGGACGTGTTTGGGTTGATGCCTGTTAGTTTGGGCTAAATCAGGGCCCAGGCTATCGGTGAACAATGTGGTTGATAAAGTTCCTGTACCCACTCAACCCTGTTTGATTTACCAGTACAGAGCTATAGCTTGTGCATTGCTCTCTCCTCCAACCCCTGTTTCTTTTCCCTGCTCTTCTGCCAACGATTCCTTCTCTACAGCCATCCCAAACATCCTCCTACCAGCCTGGCAGGCTCACTCCCGTCATGAAGCCATTATTCAAATCCTCAAATGGGCTTAAAAAGTACAGTTTGGTGTTTTTTCCCCACTGTGTTTAGAGGAACACTGAGTCACTGCTGAAAAGGGCTTTGACCAACCCGCTGCCTGCCGTTATGGGAAGGGGTTGCATCACAAACTTTTCAATACCACCTACGTTCCTGCCTGGCTGCCAGGATTTCAAAGCAATCACTGCACAATTACAGGCTAACTGTACAATAAAGAAAAGGGAACGGTACCATCCCACTGTGATCTCATGGAGACCCGCAGAACTGCTCTTTAATAAAGGTAAATCGGTTTCTGCTTTGCTGCATAATGAGCCTCTGATGATTTCAGCAGGACAAATCCCAATTAGAAGTGGGCGGAAAGGGGGTGTCCCATCTTGGGAGCATGTTGGAAAGCTTGAGAATCTTTCCTATTGTGCTTTGTGGTTATATGAAGACTTTAACTTTAAAAAAACCGACACTATGATTTAGCCATGCACAATGCTGCAAAGCAGGATTCAAACCTTCTTGCCATTATTCTTTTACCTACTACAGTCTGGTGAGAAGAACATCACCTGCCACCCCAGCTGGCATCCAGAGCACAAGTGTTTGGTGGTGGAGCTTTCTATGGGACCTGTTCTGTTTCATATAAATGACTATTTGCAAGGATAAAAGGGTAAGAGATTGACAGATTTCTAATACAATTTTAAAAGAAGTTTGTAAGATCCCAAAGTAGCTGTAAACAGTGAGGAAGGAACAACACTAAACAGAAGTGAAGGAAGAGCAAAGACATAGAATCATAGAAAGATTTGGGTGGGCAGAGACCTTTTAAGGTCATCCAGTCCCCTGCACTGATCAGGGCCATCTGCAAATAGAGCAGGGTGCTCAGAGCCCCGGCCAACCTCCCCTGCAATGGGGCCAGGGATGGGGCAGCCACCAGCTCTCTGGGCAACCTGGGCCAGGCTCTCGCCACACTCAGGGTAAACAATTTTGTTCTTCTCTCCAGTCTAAATCTTCTTCCTTTAGTTTCAAACCATCCCCCCTTGTCCTGTCCCAACAGGCCCTGCTCAAAAGTCTGTCCCCATCTCTCTAACAGGCCCCTTAAAGTCCTGAAAGGCCCCAAGAAGGTCTTCCTGGAGCCTTCTCCTCTCCAGGCTGAACACCCCCAATTTTCTAAGTCTGGCCTCCCAGCAGAGGGGTTCCAGCCCTCCCAGCATTGCTGGGGCTCCTCTGGCCCCGCTCCAGCAGCTCCCTGGCTCTGCTGTGCTGAGGACTCCAGAGCTGCCCCAGCACTGCAGGGGGCTCTCCCCAGAGCAGAGTAGAGGAGCAGAATCCCCTCCCTTGACCTGATGGTCACACCACTTTTGATGAAGGCCAGGTTCAACCAGAACCAGGTCCAAGAGAGGATTGTAGGAACCACAGACACACTTTTAAGTGTTCTCTGTCTCTAAACAACAGCAGTGTTGCCCAAGGCAATCTCACAAGACCAAAGGGCCTGTTTTGGCCATCTCCAGGCTATTAAGCACTCTTGATCTGAATGTCTCCAATGATGTGACCTTCTGCAGGGAAGAAGGCACCTTCTTCCCTGTGTGGGAAGTGGTTTTCATGGGGCCTTGCCTAGGGATGTGGAGGAGCCTGGTGTGGCATATTGCACTGTCGATCATCATGCCAGTGCAAGCAGATGTGTCAAAAAGGGTGTCCGTCCAGTACTGAGTGTTTTGTAGCTTCCAGGGAATGTAGGCTGAAATTTCACCAGGTGACTGGCCATTGCTCTGCTTCTTTCCCTGAGGGAGGAAGGAAACCTCTGGCTGCTTTTATTGTTCCTGAAAGCTGAGTCAAATCAACCCTATGGGCACTATGAACTAAATGCAGTCCAGACCAGCAGCCCCTCTTTTGCTTTGGGACTCTCTGAGCAAGTAAGAGCTCTCTGGGCCTGGGTGTAGAGGCAGAGCTGGACTATGAGAAGTGTGAAAACTTGCTGGACATCTCAACCTGCCTCACTTACACTGAGATGAAGCCAGACTAGCTTCCCTCACACTGATGATAGTACACCATGTAAGACCACTGTGAAGATAGAAGGACCACTAAGTGATACAGCACATGAATGTCTGGAGGTTTATCTATTATTTTATTAGCAATAGAAGAAGAGGAATGGCCTCAAGTTGCACATGGGGAAGTTTAGGTTGGACATGAGGAAAGATTTCTTCCTAGAAAAGGTTGTCAAGGGCTGTCCCAGGCTGCCTAGGGAAGTAGTGGAGTCCCCATCCCTGGAGGGGTTTCAAAGCTGTGTAGATGTGGTGCTGAGGGACATGGGTCAGTGGTGACCTGGCAGTGCTGACCAGTTTGGACTCAATGATCTTAAAGGTCTTTTCCAACCTTAATGATTCAACAGTTCTACAATTCTACTAGTTTTGGAGGTATACAAGTGGGCCAAATAGACCTAGTTCAGAACCAACTCCGTGCCCTCCTCTCAGTCACCACTTTGGTGCAGAAATTAAATGCAGCAAAAATAAGACAAATTTTTCATGCACTTTCCAAATTGTTTGATATTTATCAGCCAGGTAAGATGATAAAGTTTGAGCGACACAAGGTAGAAATACAGAAACTGTCCATTTCATAAACTGGGCATGTTGAATATTCCTCTGTAATACCACAATTACAGGATTCCTTTTGCATTCCTGAAAGCATTGGCTGTGACCATTGACCAGGGTGTTTCATGGAGGACTTCAAAGCACCATCCACTACCCCTAAAATGTAGATTTTCAAAGAATTTCAACAATCACAGCCAGATTCTGCCCTTCAAAATGGTTTTGCTCAAACCTTAAGGGACTTTCAGGTCAGGAGAAATTCTTCTTACCATATAATTTTGGCCATCCATGTATCACAGTGCAACAAAACCATAAAGAATTAATATTATTCTATTATTAGTTTATTAAGACTTTAACAAATGCACCACAATGAATAGTATGCACACTTGAAATATCAAGGTCTGCTATTTAAACACAAGTTGGCTTATTTAAAACTGGAGCTTAGCTGTGGCACAACAAAATACAATGCTTAAAATGCTACTGGTTATCTTACACCAATTGAGGTTTCAAAGAAATAAAAGAAAAACTCTTACTGCTTGCCCCACCTCATTTGTGGCTTTGTCTAAAAACTCTCCTCCCTGTCAGGAAAAGAAAAATAAACTTTGGTTTCTCATGTCCTTTTCCCAGCACCTTTCTAACACAAACAGTGCTGAGATACTGCAGTAAGAATAAAAGAGAAATTAAATGGAGTCTCTTGGCTGGAAACTCACAGAGAAAAGGGACTTGCTCGTCTTTTTGCCTTTTAAATAATTAAAAAAAAAAAAAGTATTTACATATGTGTGCATATGTATATTTACACCTATATATTTGAGAGGTGAAATGATCCTTTTACCTTTCTCAATCTTGATTGTAATTGAAAAATACCACCTCTAGATGGCAGAAACTCCCTTTATTATTTTTTATTTATTTTCTAAATCCCCTCACAGAATGCTGCAAAACCAAGTTTTAGTATAATAGATGGATTTATAAATAGTCAGCCTTATCCCAACCCAGAGATCTCATAGCATGGGGTGACATCATCCAGCTCTAAGCCACACCAAATCTGCTTTATGCTTCTCTCATACTGCAAACCTTATGCCACGCTGCCAATATCTGTCCTCTGAGCCAGGCAGGTCCAAGTGCTTTTTGGTGGCTGGTTTTTTAGCTTAAGTCTGAGTGAAATCAGAATGAGCTTAAGTGCCTAAATGTTAGAGAGTCTAGATTATTTGGATGTGTGATGCAGCACGAGACAGGTGACAGAAACATTGCGGAGTTGTTCTACCTGATCTATCTATCAGGAAAGAGACTGGTTTGTGGGGGTACAAAATAGTTCCCTAGCTAAAAGTTTAGTTTCTAGGCTAAGGAGGTAAATTAGTTGGGTTGGGTGGGGTTTTTTTGCTATCTGTGGAGTGAGGCAAGTGATTAATTCCTCCTATTTGGGGCATCTTCTTTATCCCTCTGATGCCTCTCCCTTACAGCTTTGTACCTTCTTTCACTGACATTGATGGCTTCCCATCCTCACCTCTGAAGCAGGGGAATGCACAGGAACTGATGGGATGGTCTACAAACAAGGTGTTTGCATGTTACTGCAAGCAGAGGATTACAGACTGGGCCAGTTAGAGTGAAACAGGTTTTCATATGTCTGCCTTCAGATGGTATCATGACCAGAATACACCTTGTCTTGACTCTCTTCTGCCTCTGCGTAACATTTAGGATTTTTTTTCACCCATTTCTCCCTCTTCAAATTTTTAGTTTTCTATTCCCATTTCTGTTCTTACCTGAGGGTTTCTGGACCTTGGCCAAAATTACGCTCTTCCAACATTGATGTAAAGCATCAAGGTTTGTGGCCACCTCATACCCTCCAGGAGCATGTAGTTACCAAAACCTCTTACCTGCAGCCATGGGGAGATGGGTAAATATGAGGGATATGTTGCAAAAAATTTATTCTACCAGCAAACTGGAGCACATGAATGTGGGAAGCCAAGTGCCAAAACCTTGACTATAGCCCAGCTTTGACCAAAGAACCTGGGATAATCCTTGGCATTAATTAGTGAGAAGTTTACTTTGAAGCAAGGTTTATGTAGGTGAAAAATAACAGGGGAAAAGCTTTTAAGGTAGAATATAATGCAATAAGATAAGAATGTCCTAATGGCTTCAGATGATGAGTCCATCCGGTCTCTACCAGTAGCCAAGCAGGTGAGCATGGTCAGGGCTACCAAATGTCTTCTTGAAGGATGGCATATTTGTTCCTCCTGAACCTTGTAAGAACAATAAATCCATTGTTTTGATGGCGAGAAAGGACCATTATAATCATGATATCCAGAGCTCCTCTGTATGTCCAGCTCTTAAGTTTCATGCAGAACTCTCTGCTTCTCCATAAGCCAGCAGGTGAACCATGTACATCGTGAGAATGGGGCTCACTTCACCTAAGCCCAGCTCCAGCACAAGGGCATGATCTTACTGAGACTTGTCCTGAGAAAGGTGCCTTTCCCAAAGCAGATGACATCTTGGTACCCTGAGATGTTATAGCCCTCAGGGTCCTGAGTGTTTTGGACTTTCATGGATTCATGTGATCCCTGCTCATGTTGTGTGGTGGGTCACTGTGTGCTGCAAGAAGGTGTCCTCTGCTCTCTGGAGGAAACAGGAAAGGGCTACAGTGACAGTTGCAGTGATGCCAAGTACAGCTGACTTCACCTTCAGATGCTTATGGCATATGCTTTTATATCTGATCAGATCTTTAGGCTCCTCCTATTGCCTATAAAGCCCTATCAATTGATCCTAGCCAGTGATTCACCTCCCTCTAAATCAGAAACCTACATTTGGTCCGATGACTCGCTTCATTGACAGTGCTGGCTGGGTTTCTGTTGATGTTAACGAGAGGCTAAACACATACCTCTGATGTAGATGTCTATGCCATAGACATGAGGTGTTGATCCAGCTTCCCCCACATACACAGTCACCTGCTGCCATTTGAGATGTCATCCAGTATCTGAGACATCTGCATCCCTGGCAGGCATGACATGGGAAGTTTTTGTCTTCTGGGCTAGCACCTGAAGGTCAGATGGGACAGTCTTGGGAATCTCACATAGCACGAGGTGTCTGTAGTTAGAGACCTAAAGAGAACTGAAAAATCAAGTTTCTAATAATAAGTCCCCAGCAGGTTGGTTGAAAAAACTAGGATGCTTGTGTGGGAGATGTGGGTTTAATTCCCTCTTGTGTACAAACACTGGAGCCACAAAAGCGCAGTGATCTGGGACATGCTCAACCCATTTTGCTGATACTGTTTCTCTCTCCACCTCTCACTTTGTAGAGCAGGGAGGACTTGATTGGTGAGTGATATGGCCACCAGACATGATTTTTCCTCTCTCTCCATCCACTCCTGTCTTGTTCCAGTTGAAACAGTGATCAAGTTAAAATCAAGGGCAGGAATAAAAGGAGATTAAAAAATAGCCAGACATATCTTGGCAGGGTAGTGAGCCAGGACTGGCACTTCCACTGCAATGGTCTCTGCTGTCAGAAAGAGGGATTTGGGCAAAACCAAATCACCTCCATGAATAGCTTCTGGATCAAAGCTGTTTGCACTCACAGGTGTGAATGAACGCTTTCCTTGTCACACTGATGTGTCTGGGTAAGCAAAACTCTGCAAACACATTCAAGTTGCATGGCAGACAGAAGAAGCCTGGATGAGGTTTCAACTTATCCTGAGCAAGAATCTCTAACATTGTGCTAATAAAATTCAAAACCCTTTAAGAAATGAAAATATGATCCTGAAAGAATCAAAGTACCTTGAGCTAAAGGGAAGGAAAAGTGAGGCAGAGGGCTGGAGGGTGTCACCCATGAGTGCAGCCAGTCCCAGTGCAAGAACTGGCTTCCGTGTGGAGCCATGGGCACCCTGAGAAGCAGAAAGGGGAGCTCATGGAGTGGATGCAGAACTCAGGAAGCATTGCACTCTTTTCCTCCATCCTGGAGCATGTAAAGAGCTTTGTAAAGGGCTTTATAAAGTGTGTCAAGGAGGGAAAACTGTCATTTTGAAACTAACATAATCCTCTGTCGTTCTCTCTGAGGACTGGTGATGCTCCAACCAAAGAACTGCTTCATGCTCTCAGCAGCCCTGTGATACCTCAAGCAAAGCTACTGATAGCTCCATAAAGTAAAATACCTTGAAAACTGCTCAGTTCTTGGCTGAGAAATTATCAAGCAGCAATGGACAGCATCAGGGGCCAACTAAAAGGTGAAACAAACCATACTTGGGACTTGAATTGAAATACATCCATGCAGATGGCATCAAGAACAGGTGCTTAGCTGAAAAACCAGGTCACAGAATCACAGAATGGTGGGGGTTGGAAGGGACCCTTCTGAACTGAGGATCCCAGAAATGGACACAATACTCCAGCTGTGACCTCACCAGGACAGAGTGGGAGAAGAACCTCCCTCATCCTGCTGGCCACATTCTTCTTAATGCACCCCAAGATACCACTGGCCTTCTTGTCCACAAATGTACTTTGCTGGTGAAATTGTCATTCACCAGGACTCCACAACCCTTCTCCGCAGAGCTGCTTTCCATCAGATCAACCTAACCCCTGACCTCTGAAGAGGGCTTCAGATTGGCTCCTGAAAACTGCAGGCACATAAGTGGTCTCTGCCTGGATATAATTATTTCCTGAGAATAATGTCCCTGTGTGTGAGGTCCATGGCCATGCTGCTACCTCGATCCAGGGGCAAAGAGGGGTCCATCCAACAGTGGTGGTGAAAGGCTGGTGTGTATCCTTGTGTCCTCCTTGGGAAGGGATCCTTTGAACCCTGGGGGGCCCTCAGCTCTCTCACCCCACCACATAAAATGAGTTTGGCAAGGTGTGGGGTCAGCAGCAGCAGGGTCAGGCCCATGGCCCATGGCTCCGTGGTTTGTCACTTTCATCCCAACAGCCACACGTCCGGGGATTTGGAGAATACTGCGGAGATGGAGAAAGGAAGGAATAGAGTTTCACCTTTTATTCTTTTATTTTGGCAACAATGTGTGGTGGGAAAAAAAAAAAAAAAGAAAAAAGAAAA
>JANHGN010025814.1:57930-80672 GCA_024605025.1 Megaceryle maxima | reverse complement strand
TCCTCTCCTCTCCTCTCCTCTCCTCTCCTCTCCTCTCCTCTCCTCTCCTCTCCTCTCCTCTCCTCTCCTCTCTCTCCCTTTATGAATATCTCCTTCAGATCAGCCCCTTGCTCAGAGTCATCTGTCACTGAATTTTGATCCTAGTAGTGGTTTGGCTAGTGACTCAAAATACACAGCCACTTTTACCTCTTGCAAAATTCCATGCTTTAGAATAGCAAGCAGTAAGTACACTTTTGATGCTGGTTACTCACAGATAGCATGCCAGGAACAGCCTTCTGACAGCTGCCTGTTACAAACCTACAGCCACAACTTAGAGCTTTCCTCTAGCAATGCAAAGCAAAAGCATACTTTCTTCTACAGTTCTGAACTTAATTATATCTCAGGTAATTTATTTTCAACCTTCATCAAACATGAGTTGCAAAAAGTGGGAAGGATGAGGATGAATGAACTCATATTCTATCAAATGGCTCTTACAAAGCAGCTTCCTCAGAGCATTAGAGATGCTCTTCTGGGTTGGATTGGTGGTCCGTAGAATCATAGAATGCTTTGGGTTGGAAGGGACCTCAAAGATCATGTAGTCCAACCCCCCTGCTATGGGCAGGGACACCTTCCACTGGGTCAGGTTGCTCAGAGCCCTGTCCAACTTGATCTTGAGCATATCCAGTATTGGCGCATCTACGACCTCCCTGGACAACCTGTTCCAGTGTCTCACTACCCTCACAGTGAAAAACTTCCCAGTTTCTAATCTGAGTCTACCCTCTTCCAGTTTAAAGTAAAAAGTCCCTCCCCAGCTTTCTTGTAGGCCCCCTTCAGATAATGGAAGGCCACGATAATGTTTCCTCTGAGCCTTGTCTTCTCTGAACAATCCCAACTCTCTGTTTGTTCTCATAACAGAGGTGTTCCAGCCCTCTGATGATCTTTGTGGCCCTCCTCTTGTTTGTTCCCCATGCTCCATGCATTTGCAGTGAGGCATTTAAGACGACTTACTGGCTGGAATTCCATCTTGCACTTCAGGTTCTATATTGCTGGCCTGTGATCCTTCTCCAGGCTCATAGTTCTCCTGTTGCACAATATCTTCTAGCTCCTCCTGTGTGTCGTCCATGCTGTAATCCAGCTGGGCCATCCCATCACCTTTTGGAGGGGAGGAGGCCTAGTTCCTACCTGACCACTCCCAGGCACCACCATAATTTCCAACCCATCAATATCCCTTTTGTTTTTGCATGGTAGTCCTCCCCTTACCTCCACTGGTATGGCAGAATGAAGGACCTCAGCAGCACCCCATCCCGCAAACACTCATGTGCTGCCCCCCAGGTTTGTCTCTAGCAAGCCTTGCTTTATCTCTTTCCCCCTTCAAATCTAGTTTAAAGCTCTTTTGATGAGCCCTGCCAACTCCTGTGCAAAGGCCATTTTCCCCCTTGGAGACAAGTGTACCCCATCGGCTGCCAGCAGGACTGGTGGCAAGATAAACCGACCTGTGATCGAAAAACCCAGAGCCTGCTGGTGACACCAGGCTCAGAGGCAGGTATTGATCAGCTGTCTTCCTGTTTCTCCCCTCATCATTCCCTGCAAGGGAGTGATAGAGGACAACATCACCTGTCCTCCTGGTCCTTTGACCAGTCGTCCCAGGGCCCATGTAGCTCCACATTCCATGTGGGGCAGTGCCGTGGGAGCTGCCATTTAGCAGAGGGATGTGAACTTTTTTCTAGTTTTACTGTTTGTGTGCTTTATGCAATCAGATAGCCCTGGAGAATCCCTGAAGGTTCACATCAGCCTTTTGAACCAGCTTTGTATCCTACGCCTTAAACTCTGCGCTCATAGGAACAATTACGTAGCACTGACACAATTACCAGTAAAACCTATGCAGCTATAATCCAGTCACTTCACAGAGAGCATGTTTATAATTTATTTGACTTACATTACTCTAATTTCCTGAAATTACTCTGTTGTACTAATGGACCATCCTCTGTAACCACCTCTGTCTTACTGGGAATTATGCCTCTGTCTTACTGGAACGTCAGAAATTATTTTGCCCATGAAAATGCCCATTTTATGCTCATTTAATTTAACAGCACCAACAAAGCAACTACAGACAAATTTCGTAGCACTGACAGGTAGGCCTCCTCCAATTTCCACAATATTTAAAAGTGGTCTTCAACTGATCTTTGCAAATGAGATCAGAAACACGATCCTTTTTGCTGGGTAGGAGGCAAAGGTAACTTACATTGTCTTGATTTCTTTTGACTTGAAGTATAATTAAAAAGTCAAACATCTGGACTGATTTGCTGTATCCGAATGACAGCCTAAAGCAACTTCCTCATCATTTTGTCATAGCTGATAATTTCCATCACTATGCTGGTTTTGAGAACTTTTTTCCTTTACAGGTTTGGGCAAAACTGGCAGATAACTAGGATGTGGGTGCACATGTTATATTCCTACATATGTCTGAAGGATATACATCATATATCTGTGTATCCTTATATGCACATCTAGGTAAAGATTTGGTTTATTTTTTAGAAGGATGTTTCCATTTGTTGCTG
This sequence comes from Megaceryle maxima, assembly GCA_024605025.1. NCBI lineage: Eukaryota > Metazoa > Chordata > Aves > Coraciiformes > Cerylidae > Megaceryle > Megaceryle maxima. Next base: position 78,135 of record JANHGN010025814.1, on the reverse strand, counting down.
TTGGTTTGGCTTTTTGTTTGTTTGTGTTTTTTCGGTTGGTTGGTGTGTTTTTTTTTTCTCTGAAGAATTAAAAGAAGACTTACTGGATCTTTTACCATTTCCAGCTGCCATAACAGCTGTGATCTAAGCAGCTCACCAGCCTGAGAAAGAGGGAAAGGGATTGCTCAGGATGCTGTACCTTATCTGCTGTTGTCACACACTTCAGAGCACATATAAGCCCTGAGGTGACTTTGAGTCGCTTCAGTCATGTGAATATCATGCTTTGGCTGTGGCTCTGTACAAAGTCCTTATGTTCCTGTGGTCACACAGATGTGCTACAGATTGATTGACAAGTCATAAAGGAACCAAAAATTTATTTTTAACATTTCTACAACCACAATTACTGCTTGATTCCCCAGATACTTTAGAAACAATGCAAACGACAATTCTCCTGTTGCCTTCTCAGCAGCCACTCTCAATCTCCATTTGCAGAACATCTGAATTTGCTAACTCTTCACTGCTTTTTGGTTACTAACATCTTCCCACATTTTATTCTGTTTTTTCCCAATGCATAGATGAACTAGATCACTTAAATGACCATCTTCGGACCAAGACAGCCAGTCCTAAATGGTACCATTTTCCTCAGGTGTGCTTCATTGTAAACAGAAGATAATGACATGGAATTATTAGTGTAGTTTTCAAAAGCAACTCCTGTTTATAATTTAGGTGATTAGACACACTTCTTTATCAAACTTCCCTCACAACAGGAGTCTTCTGAGAATTTCTGGATATTATTTCATTTATTGAACTATCAAGGTGAGTCACAACTGATGGAACTGTTTTTGACACTGATGGTTATTTAATCCACCCCAATTCAGGCTCAGCAATTATGGGATAAATGATCTTCTGAAATCCCAAGTCTTGAGTTAGGATGAAACATCTTCCACTAGGCATTACAAATCCTTTTCAAAAATTTTGATTCATAGTATTTACTGAAACTATAACAACACTTTGAATCCAAGGAGCTTTGTACTGAAAAGATAATTTTCCTTCAGATGCTTGTCCCTAGATCCTTCCCTTTTGAAATAGGAAGCAACCTGTTCTGGGCAGTGCTTCTGTATGTTATATCTTCACAAGCTGAATGCATGATTGCTTTTTATTGCTACTGAGCAACCTTTGAGTAAACGTGAATCATTTTTTATGGCATCAAGTTTGAAATGTTTCCTTACCAGCTATGTTTATTGTCTGCCCAGGTAGGAATGTGATAATGATCTGTAGTGCACACAACATTTTAAAATAGAACAAACTTTTGTCAACACATTGCTACTGTGGTGGAAGAAAAGTCTACATCTGGTCTGGATTTCAAGTGTAGTAAAGTATTCAGTTTTGCACTACTTGAAAGACCTTCAATCAGTTTAGTTCTTTTGTATATTCATATATGCAATTGTAGTTTCCTTCTGCTGCACTGTAGAAGCCAGTGATAATTTCTGTATTGTATTTTTCTACATTAACTCTAGCAACCCAAACAGTCGAGGAATAGCAGCCCAGATGGTGCTATAAGTTTATCTGAAGTGTTTGACCAAAGAAACACCAGCCTAGTACCTGATAAAGATGGGTAGATGTAAGGCTACACTTCTCATTGCTGTTACAGTAGGAAGTTATTTATCCAGGATTCATGGACTTCCTTGAGGCAAAGGTAGTGATCTCTAGTAAGGGTAATTACTAAACAGACTTTTGGGATTTGCAAACCAGTCTATTGGGCTGTTGAATACCTTCTCCCCTTGCTACTGATGGAATTTGCTGGGCAGCAGTGGTGTCTGTCCCAAATAATCAGTGATACTATAGCAGTAAGAGCATGTCCATGTACACACTCCCACTCCTTTTTGTCCTGAAGAAGCTGCTTTTCAATGTATTTATTAATTTTTAGCTTGTAGGAGCAGAGTGGCTGCTGAAAATTGTTCTGGTGATGCAAAAGGGAGCCCTGGGGGAAAAGCGAAGCAGCATGTATCATCCATGTCTTTCAGTATGAAAAGTGGGACACCTCACAAAAATAATACTGTAGGACTGAGAAAATCTTGATGGAAACTGTGTCAAGGGAACCCAGTCTCTCTTCCTTGGAGAGTGAAGTTAACATGAGTGATGCCAGAAGACTTGGATGTATACTATTTTGTTGCTGTTTCCACGCTGTAATGCAGTACGAAGCCCAGAGGAGAGCCTGGATAGCGGCTACACATGCTCTGCCTCAGCTGGCAAATCTGAATTATCTCCTGAAAAACACAGCTGACTCCCATCTGTTGTCTGCATTGCTGGACAAGGGATACTGCTTCAAGCTCTCCCTCTGCTGCATTGTCCCTAAGCCCAGGGTGTCATGCAGGATCACTCCAGCCAGATCAGCATGTTCTCAAATACTGTTGTCAATCCAGACCTATTGCAATAGGATTGACTGTGGAAATGGCCAGATGAAAATTCCCACCCACTAGCATAGCTAAGGTAAGACTAATGGCCATCTGGAAGCTGGGTGTGCAGTCCAGGCTGAAAGAGCAGTGACCAAACATATAGGACCGCACATCAAACCCAGTCATTTCTCTGACTGCTTTGTTCTGAGGGACATTAATAAGCAGGGTGATCAAGATGGAGCCTCCTTGAGGTTCTCCCTGCCCCCACCCTTCCTTCTCCTCAGCTGAAATCTTTAATTTCCTCATTCCAGTCCTAACAATATAACTATTATCACAATCACCTAACTCCCTAAGACTGTGTCTCCACCCATCTTGTGATTTCTCCTGCTTATTCCTGGAGATTGGAGGCAGATTCATCCACCTCAAACCAGTTTTTCTTCTGACACCTGCAGCTCCCCAGCCAACAGAGATCCCAGGGTTGGGCCTGGTCACCCTCTGAGCCGAACACAGCACCTGCCACAGCAGACATTTGGTTGATAGACACATGTGCTTGCTGATTCCCAAATGGAGCTTTGCTAGAGATGACATTAGGACAACCTAGTTTATGTTTACCTCCATTTTTTGATGCTGCCTCAGTGATTGCTGTTGTTTCTGCTTGTCAGTTCTGCTCTGGTGATGACGATATTTCCTCCTCTGGAATCTAAGCTGAAAGCTATGCCCTCAAAAAGGGAATCCACAAGCAATGAAGTCCTTAAGAAGATAAGCCAATCTATAAATCCCCTTTATTTTATGGGCCAGATTTTATAGTGAAATGGCTTGATGGAACACTTCCCACCACAATCCTAACTCATTTCTGAAATGTTTAGTTTTCACAGCTAGAAGCTCATCTCATTACCCACACTCTCTAGATAATGGAGCCCCCGTGTGACTGTTTCCAGAATATTTCACAGTTATAGTTGCCTCTTTTTCTTGGATTGTAATCTTTTTTGCAGGAAGGGCAGCCCTGACATCAAAACATTGTGACTGCTACATTTGCCCAACCATTACAGCAGATTTTCCATAGAAATACTTCAATTAACAACCAAAGGTGATGCCACATGTGGAAGCAGAGATAGAGTCCATGGCTTCTTTTGGTCAGGAGGGAAGGGGTTGGAAATGCCCAGGGCCAACACTCAGGGTGGTCCATGGCATCAAAAAATGTTAGGTCAGAGTCAATTCTTCAGGTTTCTAGCGTGACACCCACTCTTTCTCACCATTCAAAGCTGGCCTGTCACCAACCCCATATAAACTCATCTGTAGCTCTGTCTAGATGACTTTGAAAATCATCAAGGACAGAGATGCTCCCACCTTCCCAAGTGACCTTACAAGAAGAAAATGCAGATGATGTACACACAATGATGGGCATACAAATCAAGTAGACCAAAAAAAAAAAAAAAGAGTTCCCAAACCTAGAAATTAAAGCTACAAATATTCAAAACCAATCTTTGATAAACACTTTCAGTGTTTTGAGTTTACAAGAACCCTGAGGAAGAAGCTGCAGGAAATGAAGGAATCATTATGTTTTGAAGTGAAAGAGAGAAATGGTAAATGTGATTGTAATGTAAATAAACACAAATCACTCTCACCTACATGAAAAATAAAGTGGCTGACTCAGCATGGTACTGTCATTTGTACAGGGCAGTGCAAAGTGACTACAAAAGTTTGTTTACTCACCTTGTGTTACACCCCTACAAAGAGGTGTTTAGGAAATGAATGTTTAAGTAATCTTAATTTTTTTTTTTTTAATGAATAATGAAAAATAATTTTCTGTAAAGATCTTGTTTTCTCTTTTTGTACACACATATCTAGCAGACTCTTTTCTAATAACTATTCAGTTTAAGCAAAGCTTAATTATCCTTATTTTCATTCTGTTACATTAAACCTTACAAGGAACTAAACTTCCCTGGAAATGTTTCTCTTTTACATAATGAAGTTTCAGATGGGGATTCACAATTGATATATTTTAAGACATAAAGACTGCTCTTTCTTTTTTTTTTTTTTCTGAGTATCAGATTTTGAATGCATCCCTAAAAATGCTACTAAGGAGCCACTGAGTATCTGGATAATCTCACCTGCCCCGTCAGGTCTTCCCTCCAGGAAGGGCCAGCACTGAATGCTGTTGCTGGCCCTCACCTCCCCCTGGCAGCCTGTTACAGCACTGCGAAATCTTAATCACCCACCTTTGCCTAACTAATCTTCACAGTATGTTACATTCATGTTGTATTCCACCTCAACAGAGCCGGGCTCCAAAGTTGAAAATGTCCAACAACTCCTCCCCCAGGGAAGAAAGCAGCACTGAATACTGTTGTGGACCCTCACTTTCCCTTTTCAACCTTTTCAGAGCCTTAACCATACTGGGGCTCCCACCTTGGCTTTACCCAGTAAAAAGTGGTGAATTTGCTCTTGCCCAGAGTCCAGGGCCAAAATGGAAAATGCCTGTCAACAGCCCCCAGCTCCCCTGGGCTGTCCCTTTAGCCTGCACATCATGTTGTATCCACAATGTGCTTTATTCATTCTCGTCTGAGCCCAACTCCAAGTTTGAAATCATCCAGCCATTGCCCCTCTGGAATGGTGCCAGCCCCCAACGCTTTTGCAGGTACCCACCTTCCCTTGGCAGCCTTTTCACAGCCCCTACAAGTCGGGGGCTATTACCTTTTGCTTTTTCCTGCAGCTTATGCTGTTGCTACGAAATATTTGAACAAAAGGTGGCAGCAGAGACTGCTCAATAAATTTTTATTAGCAAGCATGGGCCTCTCTCGGGCTGCAGTACCAGCTTTTGGGCTCTCGCTCCTTAATAAACTCCTTAAGGAGCGTAGTAGCTCCTTAATTCTCTTACCCTGAACCTCCAGCTCCTCAGATCCCCAAGAAATCTGGGGCTGCCATGTTTCCTGTGGCCTGCAGAGAATGCTTTATATTCACCCTGTGCTTTATTCAGTCTCTTCTGAGCCCAGATCCAAAATTAAAAACATCCAGCCATTGCTCTCCCAGTAAAGGTGGAAGCCCTGCATTCTCTTGCTGGACCTCAACTTCCAGTGACAGCCCTTTCACAGCCCCAAGAAATCTGAAGCTGCCGCCTTTGCTTTAGGCTGTACAACAGGTAGTCACAATGTGCTTTATTCGCTCTGCAAAGTGCAGATGTCCAAAATTAAAACCATGTAGTGATCACTCACATGTGTTTTATTCGCTCTCATCGGAGCCCAGCTCCAGAATTGAAACCATTCAGCCATTGCCCTTCTACAATTGTGCTTGCACTGAATTGTCTTGCTGGCCCTCGCTTTCCTCTGGCAGCCTTTTCACAGCCCCAAGAAATCTGGAGCTGCCACCTTTGCTTTAGGCTGCAAAATATGTGTTTTTCAATTTGTGCTTTATTCATTCTGGCAAAGTGTGGGTATCCAAAATTGAAATTATTTAGTGATATTCCCCACTGGAAAGGTGCTAGCCCTGAATTCTCTTGCTGGCCCTCCCTTTCCTCTGGCATTGCTTTCACAGTGCAAAGAACTCGAGCTGGCACCTTTGGCTTTAGGTGGCACATCACATTGTATTCACAATGTGCTTTTTTCCCTCTCTCCTGAGACCAGATCCAAAATTGAAATCATCCAGCCATTGCCCCTCTGGAATGGTGCCAGCCCCCAACGCTTTTGCAGGTACCCACCTTCCCTTGGCAGCCTTTTCACAGCCCCTACAAATCTGGGGCTGTCACCTTTGCTCTTTGACTGCAGCCTGCAACATATTTTGAAGTCACAAGGTATTCAAACAAAATGTGGCAGCAGAGACCAACAAATAACTATTTGTCAGCAAGCATGGGCCTCTCCCGGACTGCAGTACCATCCATTGCTCCCTCAAGGCACTTGGTAGCCTGGAACTTTCTTGCTAGCCCCCACCCTCCCCTGAGAACACTTTCACAACCCAAAGAAATACGGAGCTGCCACCTTTGGTTTAGCCTGTCCCCTGCACAACATGTTGTATTTTCACAAAGTGCTTTAGTAGATCTTGCAGAGCATGGACATCCAAAACTGAAAACATATAATAGTTCCCCAGGAAAGGTGCTGGCCCTAGATTCTCTTGCTGGCCCTCACCTCCCCCTGACAGTGCTTTCACAGCACCAAGAAATGTGAAGCTGCCGTTTTGCTTTAGGGTGTAAACCAGGTTGTATTTACAATCCCTGGGGATGGTTCCCCCAGGGAAGGTGCTAGCCCTGAATTATTCTGCAGGCTGTCACCTTCCCTAACCCTGAACCTAACACTAAACACTAACCCAAACAATAACCCTAAAACTTAAAACTAACCTTAACTATGACCTAACATTAAAGCTAACCTAAAATTAACCCTAACCTAAACTAATCCTAACCCTAATCCAGCTCTAACACTTAACCTTAATCCTAACAACCCAAACACTAACCCTGTTCCTAACCCCAACTTTAAACCTAACCTTAACCCTAACCCTAACCCTAACCCTAAAGCTAACCTTATTCACTAACCTATACACTATATACAATGTACAATAATATACATAAAATATGTACAATATAGACTCTTTATAGTATATATATGTACTATATATAGATAATATATAGACATATCTATGATATAGACAATATATACAAAAACCACAATATATACATATACAACATATATACAGAAATATATATACAATAACCTATACACTAATCCTACACGCTAATTCTAAGATCAACTCTAACCCTAAATTTATGTCTAATCCTAGCCCTAACCTCAACCTGCACCCCTAACCCTACCCATAAGCCTAACCCACTCTAACCCTAGCCACTAACACATGAGATCCAGATGATCTTCAGGAAGAGCTTTCCAGCAATTAGTTTGGTGTCTGCAGTTGAAAACTGATGGTGTAGGATATATAACTTCAGACACAAGCTTTTCTGTGTAGCCTGCCGTAGCTAGTTTAGAGTTTAGTTGCCTTTAGTTCAGACAGTTGCACAGAGCACAATACTTTGAAGAACCACTGAATCCCATTCCAACCACACACCAAAGCCCAATGCCCATCCTTTCTCTGCTCTTGTTGCTCAAGGGGACACACGTAGAAATAGCACCTCTTCCTTCACTGTGTAGACATGTCTTGTATCATTATCACCTTCTTAGCCCTCTGGTTTGTCTCCATGTCTGATTATACTGATTAAATCCTACATCCTTACCTCAGGAGGTAAGTTAAAGTTAAAACATACTCCTTGTTATATTTGGCTCTTCAGTCATAAGAGACTCTAAGCGACTGATCACACTTATCTACACAAAGCCTTGCCTTTTGGGATTGGATGAGGGTGGGTTTTTTTCTCCTCAATTCCCTTACTCTCACTTGTCAGATACTAATGTGAATACTCCCTTTGACCAGAAGGATGACAAAGCTTGGTGTCCAGGTGTGTAACTACATCTGGTGGGAAGATTGCAACATGGTGGTATAATGACTGGAGCTGTCTTAGAAATGAAAATCATATTAAAGGTACAGCATTGGTCAAACATTAGGGAAAGGTATAATATTGAAGAAGCTCCCAGGGTGGAGTGCAACTGGTATGCAAGGAATCCATTCCACGGTGGTTCCCTGGACAACACTGCCTGCGAACAGCATGGGGTGTGTGGGGGGGGGTGGAGTAGAGTGAAGATTCCATGGCCAGGCTCTGTCAATCACTGCAGAGATGGGAACTTTGCAGTACTATGGAACTGATAAGCTGCATATTTGCCACCTTGGGCCAACAGCCTGTCATTTTCTGACAAAGTGCTGTACTTTGTGTGAACTTTGCTCATTACAATGTCATTATAATATCAAACACACCTCCATCCCAAAGGCTACCTGCTTCCTAAGCGTGACCACCCCTCACTGAGGTTGCACCCTGAATTTTCTTCATCTATATCTTTAAAAGCAAAGCGAGAGAATTTTTCATCAGTTGTAATAAAGGTGTGTATGACTAGAGTCACTCAAGCTCCACCTTGAAGAGAAAAAGTAATATAAAAATGGCTTAAGAAAGGGGGAACTCTAGGGAAGATGCCATCGTGAATGAGTCAGGGAAGATACCATTGGGAACAGGTAAGGAAAGATACCATAGCAAATCACCTCTGCCTTCAGGGGTCAGTCAATGGGCCGAGGCTTTACTCTGCTGCCCCAGGGATGCCTTTGGGTGAGATCTGGACTTTCCCAAGTACTTTCTCAGAAAACTTAGAAACCACTATAAAGCTACTTTTTAACTTAATGAGTTTTGTAACCGAGCTATCTTACTTGGTACTTGCACATCCTTTTGCAGACAGTGGATTTATCACCTGCAAGCCATAAGAACCTGTAATCCTGTTGCTTCGATAAACTGCACAGCTCATGTAGCTGTCCACAAACGTTGGGTGCCATCTGTGAGAGGGCGAGTAGATGGAAGGTGCAGCACTATTGAGCACCTCTGTGTTACCAGACTTATAGCACTAAATAAACTTCAGCCTTCACATAGTTGGCTGCAAGTGCGACCAGACGGAAGGTGCAGTGCACTATTGAGTGTATCTGTGTTGTCAGACTCATAGTGCCAAACTGGGCATCACTCAGATCTAATCCCAGCTGCCCCTAGCCTCTCTGATATCTGAGGACAAGCTGGAACTCGAGGGGGTTTATTTTCCACCAATTTACTTTACCTCTTAATGCAACAAACACGAGCAATTAAGTTGGATAATTCCCATACTGAACACCCTTGATGAACACCCTTCACTTGATGAACACCCACGTTCGGACAGGCTGTGAAGAGAAAGTCTGGAGGCAGAACCACAAGGACTATTGAGTATGTTGGTCTTGACCATCCTGTCCATCTGTTTAAATTCTGCTCCAGGACTGTGTCTCTATCTAATCAGTGACAACTTAAGACAAAAGTTTGTGCTCTTTAGATTTATATTAAGAAAATCAGGGATGTTGCAAGAGTCAGTGACAGTACACTGGAATCGGGCAGGGTTTAAATGCTGCTTCAGAGTCACAGGAGCTCAGAACCACCCAGAGCCTCTCTTTATTATATTTCCAGATCATGCCAGAAACCTCTAAGTTTACAAGGATGGAGAACTTTTTCAGAATACCTGCAATATCTGCTTGGGTTTGTACACCCTCTGTGAAAGAAAGACAGTCATTCTTAGCAGGGATCAAACTTTATTCTGTAGCTAAATCTCATAGCCTGGCCCGAGCTGCCCCACTGTGACCACCTGCCCTTAACTAATGAAAAGGAAGCAGGCAGATACCCACTTTGCCAGCTCCATCATTAACTCCCTTTTATTGGTGCTGCCAGATCCTGCAGGCACCTCGGGCCCTGTCTCTGTCACATCCAAGAAGTGGATTTTAACCTTCCTGGTGACCTAATCATGGCATCATCACAAGGTCTTATAACTTAGTGCCGCAGGGCACTAAAGCCAACCAGCCAGCTCATCCTTTGCATTTAATTTCTTTGCAAAATGACACCAGGCTAATTGTTCTCACTGGAAATAGAGGTGACTTAATGCCTTAAGAATGGGGTAAAGCTCTGTAACCTCTCTCCGACTCTATTCAAGCACTCTTCCTGACACACTGGGGTAAGGAGGACTGTGCTGGAGGCAGTTCAGTTCACTTTAACTAAACAACTGTGAAATATCACCATCTGTTAAAAACATGCCACTAGTGAGCCCCTGCTCTATCCTCACCAATCCTCATGCTTCCTGGACTCAGGCAGTGCACCACTTCAAGTCTCCCTTCCCAAATCCCTTAGGGTTATGACAAAGCTGCATCCCACCTTCCCAAGAACCAATGATAAAAATGATAAAATCATTCTTGAGGAATGTGCCTTATCTCTATATTTTAAGGCTGAGGTAGAGCCCAGAGACTCAAATCAAGCCAGGTGCTGTGAGCACAGTCTAGTGGAGCCTGCCCAGCACAGCTTGCAGTGTTGCAAAGCAAGGTAAACAAAGTCAGACATGGGGCTGCACACAGGCAGCATGTCTAAGGTGCACGTAAATGCTGCTTTTAAATAAATTTTCCCCTTCCCTCACAGAATGCTGTGTTCACTGGCCCTCTTCAGCCTGCAGCCCTTTTCAACAAGTTCTTGAGAGACATGCCACCATCACATCAATCACTTCACATCACCTTTTTTTTAAGTAAATGACATTAATTAACTTCCTTTGTAGAAGGGAAAGGGTGAAGCCTGGGGAATCTGCCGACAGCTTAAGCACTGGTCTTGTCCAGCATGTTGTTACCATCCTTTCATGCTATTTCTTTTTTCAGGCCTAGATCAATTCCAACCCTTCATTTCCCTCCACACACACATCATAGTATGTCCCAAATGACAGACAGACAAATTGTGAACAATTTTAAAAGATTTTTTTCCTCTGCCAGCCCACATCACACAGTAGCTGTATCCATGAGCTTCCACCCTCAGCTACTAGCTGGCTGTGAAATGGAGCGACCACACGATGCAGCCCAGCTCAAAGAAGAATTATAGAGTGCCTGGTGTACTTTACTATATAAAACACTTGCCAGCAAATGCAGCTCAAAAAACCAAACCAAAATAAAAAAAAAAAGGGGGGAGGGGGGGAAATACAAACAAAAAGATAAAGGTACAATGAGTAAAGCAAAGCATCAGGCAGTGCTGGTCTCCTTTTTCAACGTTACTGAAATGCAGCTTCTGAAACAAAAAGATTGTATTGAATTAGTGCAAGTGGAAAATCGGTTCCTTGACCAAAAAAAAAAAAAAAAGGCAGGCAGAGGGGGGAGCTGCGTGAGAAAGATTCTTTTAAATAATGTTTCTTTTTTTTTTTTTCTTTCTTTCTTAATTGGAGGCTTGAAACATAAATTAGAGTTTGGCACATTTTTGTCAAAACATTTCAATAGCCAAAGCCTAAATTCTGGCTTTAGTTCACTCTACAAGTGACAATACCCTCTGAAAAATGTCAATAATATGAGAAAAAAATTATTTTTGTTTTCATTTTCCACAAAAAAGCCTCATCTTCAGTACAACTGTCATTTCAGTCTGAACAGGTCACAAGCTCCATGGGCAGACATTCCCTCACTCTAATGACTCCTCTCCACTAAACCCTTCCTGGAGAAGGGAAAACAAGACAGAAGAATGGGAGGAAGAGAGGGGCAGTAAAAGAGTCCCAGTGGGGAGTGGGACAGAAGAAAACAGAATGAAATTACCCAGCAAAATGCCAGGGGCAGAACAGGAAAGATGAAAGAAAGAACAGGGTTATTTTCTCTCCCCCCTCCCATTACAATACACTTCATTTTATTTTCTTCACCTGTTGTAGGAAACCAAACATGTTTCTGGTTTAAGCGGTGAAGACAAATGCTGAGAAGGGAAGCAGAGCAAAGTGAGGTGTACAAAGTTGCAGCCTGCTTCATCTCCTGAATCCAAGTCCACATCTTTTTCCACACTGCGTTAGATTTAACTGTCACTTACTGTTCTCCTGCTGTCCATTAGCTTCCTACGCAGCCTAGAGATAATGAGACAGCAATGAAAATTATAAATGAAACTGATTTAACATTGCTGTGTTTGAGAAAGCTATAATATATCAGAAAGTATGGCTTTAAAATATTACAAGCCCCATTGCTCTGGCATGCAAGACAGAGTTCAGCCTTGGTTCTGAGAACAGATCCGTCTAGCATTTTCATGACACAGATAGAGCTGGCAGCCCTCTTTGGTGTGTCAAGAGAGATTTAGTATTTTTAGTAGCTACTATTTTGAAAATGCCTACCCAGATACAACAGTCCAGAAAAGAGCTGGTTGGCTATTCTTTATTATATTGTCTTGCATTGCTAGTAAAGCTAGATGAATAAATTGTAATGATTAAGAAATCTCTTATGTTCTCCTTTTTTCCTATTTGCAAACCGTGTGAGCAATTTTCTCAACTGCATTTGTTATTCAGAATTTTTCACTGAGCGATTTCTGGAGATAGCTCTTGTGTTTTTATCTTGTCTGGGAAGTTTTGCTCTATCTGACAATGGAGCTGTTTTCATTAGAGACATAAATCTTTCTTTTGTTGTTTCAGAATCACATTTCCCATGCTACCATTTGCAATTACAGATATGAAACTTACTTTCTTTGACTGCTTGTCAACATCCATTTATCACTGGCTGTTTCAGCTGCTGTTGAAATAATAGTAAACTGGATCACCCTTACATTTGGAACTGAATACCATATGCAGAAGCATGACTATACTTGCACAGAAACTAGGAGAGTGAATAAGCATCTGTGAAATTTCCTTTTTTTGAAGGATTTGCTATCATTTTTGTATATAGTCCGTATTTTGTCTGATTACCAAACTGATGCACAACAGAAAAATGAGGCCATCCATGGGCTCTGTGTGTTGATGGCATGTGTCAAAGCATGTAGCACTACCATCAACCTTGCTATTTGCTCACCACACTCTGATGTGTCAATCCCTGATCAAAATGGCCTGTACAGGCACAGAGTAGACCTAAGAGACTTCTTCACTAACGAGAAGAGGTGGAAATAAGTAATTCACTATGTCAGTTATTCTTCAAAGAGGGCATATGTAATACAGTCATCTGAGCAATACTGGCCCATGTTCAGCAAGAGTGGTGAGGATCAAGGCTAGCTGAATATCTGGTCCCCAGCTGGATGGCAGATGCTCCTTAAGGGCATCCCAGGAGACTGAGTCCCTGCAGAGGGAGAGAAGGGGAAGAGGGTATCCACCTTTCTAGGCCAGTGTTCCAACCAATAAGGGTCTAAGGAAAAAAGGAAGAGGGCAGGAAGGTGAACGTGAACCACTATTTCATTCTGCAATTAAAAAAAAATGTTAGCCACCACCATCTTTTGGAGAGGGAAGAATCCTGAAAATATGCTCTGATGTTGGTTACTAGGTCAAGAGCCTCAGGGAAAAGAGGAGGAGAAATATTTTGTTCCTTGATCGTAACTCAGCTTAGACATTAAGCTGCTCAGACATCTTTGGACATGCAGAAATGGAGATTACTTGTCTCTGGGATCAGACTCCAGCTGAGAAAATGTTTCTCCAGGACACAGTTTTGGGAATTGGGTACCCAAATTCCATTGAGGTCTCCCTGGCTACAGCCTCTTTGACCTCGTCTGATATAAGTGTAAGGCTTAAGGTCATACTGCTCCAGTGTGAGCAGAGCATTTTCTATCATGAAAAGAGAGGCTGGGACAGAACAAATGTTTTCAGAGAAACATCTTAGTGGAGGAATTTTATCATTGTTGCTGGGCTAGTATATTTTTTGTGGGGTAATAAAGGAGAAATTTTGTGACAAGTTTGAAGTCTAGCGCATTCACCTTGAATTAAGCAGTGGCAGTGGGTGGTGGAATAAGAATTATCTGACCTCAAAAGCAAGCCAATGCATGTATGCAAAAACATTTGGCAATTGTTTAGTAGAACAACAACAGCCTTAATAGCGCAGCATTAGGCAGAGGGCCAAGAGGCAAAAATATTTGTAAATAGGGTTTGCTAATTTTTTCCACTGGCAATCACAGAAAAAGAAGGAGGGAGGGAATTAGTGCTCTGAAGAAACAGGCCTGGGAGCACATGTCCCTCTAGGTTTATGGACAGAATCCCTCTGTAACCCACATCTCAAATGCAAATAAGAAGTTCATGTGTCGTGTGTGTGGGCGTGTGTGTCTGCATAGAGGGTTACAGAGAAGATGTGGCAAGAATACATTCAGAAACAGGAGCTATAGGATAATGAGGGAACCTTCCTTCTCCTCAAAAGTGTGCCAAGGCTTAACTGAGAGACCAGTGCTGGGAGGTGATGCTGAGTATTTCTGTCCTTTTGAAGGCTCTCTCATAGTGTTGATGTTTGGGAGCAGTTGGAGTGTCTACATTTGCACCCCCAGCTCTCCTCCCTATCCTTCATGGCTTCCTTCTGCTATGGCCGTACAAAGGAGTTATCATCCTAGGGATGTACTCTGAAGCACATTTTGTTAAGATGATTTGGGAGATCTGTAGCAGAACCAGTCAGCAGCTGGGCTTGGATTTACTGTCTCTCTTTGACATGCTACCAGAAGTTGTCTCTTCCACACCCACTTTTCATTTAGAAATAAAATCTCTTGAGCAGATTCTGTTTATTCTGTGGCTGTTACTGCTGCTCATACCTGTAGGGTGAACCTGAGTTATCTGTTGCTGACAGAGAAACACACAGAATTCATTGGGAATGCCACTTCTGTAGAAATCAAGATATAAACCAGTCTCTGATTACAAAATAACAGAGCTCTTCCAGTTCATTTCTGGTCACAAACAGAAGTGCTTTTCACAAGATTATCCAAAGTACAGGCTGGAATTTTGGAAGAGTGGTCATTTGTCTCCTTTCTGACATTTGTTCGTCAGATGGTAAGATCTACTTTTGAGCCCACCTTTTGCTATTTGAAGCAGTAAGAATAAGCTTCACTGAGATACCACTTTACTATAGAAAAGAGTGGGCCATCAGGATTTTTTTGACTTAGGCAATGGATGAATTGAATGACCTCCTCAAATTCAACATCATACTTTTAGTGCTCCTTCTTAGCCCTGAAACAGAATAACTCATCTCTCTGATCTGCACACATTATCCAAGTATCCAAGAAGGTGATACTTGTATTTTAACTGGACTTAAACTGAAGCCTTTTGAGATTCTCTTTTGGGATGGAGCTTATCTATTTCAGTTTGGCTTCAGCTTAGCCAAAGATCAAGCTCTGAATAATTTGTATCCAAACAGTGAAAAAAAGGAGTCTTGCAACACACATTGTTCATGTGAATAATATAAACTCTTACAAAACCCCACAGGTTACTAATGATAAGCCTCTTGTTAACATTTACCTGACAGAAAGAAATAAAAAGGCATCTTGTGGGTGTCAAGAAGGAACGAATTTTACATGAATAGTGCCAATATTCCAGCTGTACTCTCTAAATCATGGTCTGCCATCCTTCCTCCCTCTGAAATAATCTAAGCATATATGAATTAAAAAAAAAAAAAAAATGAAGAAGTTTTCAAAGGAGAGCTTGCACCCCTAGCAAGGCTTTCAGAGGGGACTGGGTGCAGGGTAAACACAAAATGTGGTAAGCTACAATTATCACATGATGGGTGATAACTTCTTGATGGCATATTTAGTTTTTCTACAACATGTTTTGCACCACAAAGATTTTATTCAGGTGAGAGATAGGCAAATGAGTGACTGTAGAGAAAAGCTTTGGGTGTCCATGCTGTTCAAAACAAAACAAGGTGCTGCATCTTTGCTGATGTACAAAGTGAGGGGTAGGTTATTGCAATCTGTCCGTTTGGTGAAGGTCCAAGCACAGATTTTTACATCTCCTTAACCTCTCTGCTGCATGCCTGAAGACTTCATGCCTTGCCTATCTGGTTGTGAAGGCTGAGCCAAATTCCCTCTCCAGCTCACTGATGCTGCACTGCAGCTCACTACCAAGGTGAGCATGCAGAACCTTCCTGGTTTTGGAGAGAATCTGGGAGCTAACCAGACAAGATACCTGAAACACATTTGGCCTCCACCAGATCTCTCCTGTTCCTCCTTTGGCACATACTACATACTATCCCCGGGTCAGCGAGGGTGTGATGTAGAATCAGTGAGCCATCAAGTTTGGTCTGGGATTCTCCAGTTCATGTTCGCTTGAAAACTTGGGCTGTAGGAGCCTAGAACTTGCTCCTGGGAGTTCAAGATGTACTTATTTATTAATGCATTTAATAACTATTGAAAGAGCAAAAGGTCATAGGCTGACCCTCATGTGAAAGTTTTGCTCTTTGCAGAGAGTACAGAAGGTTGCTTACAGGCAGATCAAGAAGCAAGCCCCCCAGCTCACTGCTTTTGTGGCTTCTGACTGAATCCCGCTAGAAACAACTCTGTGATTTATGTCAGCTGCATAATAATATTACAAAGTAATAAAAATAAAGGCATATTTAATGATGTCCTTCCATTAAATGGTATGCCCTGGCTGTCTACCAATGGCTCTACAGACCTACTGGCGCCTGTGCCGGGACTCTCTTTCAGCATGGGGAGAGACATTAAATACCATGATAGAGTTCTGTGTTCCACCAGGTTATGCTGCACAATTCATTTCCATTAGGCAAGTCGGTTTTTTCCTTTCCTTGGCCATTGCAACTTTGTTATGCTAATAAATAGGCTTGTGTAGTGGGACCCAATTTAAACAAAAACTTGACATAGTAACTTTGCTGAACAACACATCCAAAATGGGACGTCTGGGTCTCATCACAGCCCAAAGGTCTCTTCTCTCACCCTCTCATCTTCACAACATATCAGTGCTCTCAAGCACAGCTCTCTTCAAGTCTCCAGTACCCATTTGTTATTTTCATTATTAGCTGAAACCCCCCCCCCACCCCCCAGTCCATCCCTGTTCAGAAAGGGGAAAGGAAGAAGGGTTGTCAATTGCACAGGGAACTGTAGAAAAAATGAAGAGAGGAATTACCATGGTAGGATAGAAATCATTTATCAATATCATCGTTCTCAGAGGATTCAGAAACATTTTACAAACTGGATACAGATCACTTCTCTGAAAAACAGAATCCTGCTATATCTCGGGCAAAATTACAGCAGCCATGGTTGCTCTCCTGGTGTGCAATGCAATGTGTGTGGTGGATGCTATCCCAAGTAACAGGTTATCAGGGGAGGGCTTAGCAGGCAGCATTACAGTCCACAGTCTCAAAAGCCTATTCTTGTGAAAAGTGCAACAGCACATGCTTGTTAGGATCTCAATTTTCTGTCCTTGCTGAGCAATTTGGGATAGGCTGGAAGTTGCTCTCAAGTAGCCAAAGTGAAGTGAGCAGCTTTGCCCCATATGTGCTACTAACTGATTTGCTGCAAAAAAAAAAAGGAATTGCATGTGCTTTCACCTCACCTCACATCACAGCTGCTGTGTCCACCTTGGCTAACACCCAGTAACCTGCACAAAACCTGCCCATGCTGCGGAGTTGATCTGCTTAACCAGCCTGCCATGTTCCTATCGAGGGGCGGAGCAAGCAGATGGGGAGATGCTGGGAGTGCTTGGAGATCAGAAACAGAGCATCTGAGGGTGGTGATGCTGGTCTTGCCCTGCTTGAATAAATGCCAAATACACATAGGGGGGAGGCAGGGAAGAGGGCAGGCAAGGCAGCTGGCTTCAAGCACAAAACCTCAGAGATGTTTTTAAGGCCCAGAGAAGTCATCAGGGGCTTGCAGCGTAGATATTGTGCAGTGTGAGATTAAACCTAATGACCAGGAATGATACTGCCATGAAGGTCCTTAGTGCTATATAAAGGGCTCAGTGCATCACTGACTTAGGGATGGTTTCCCAAGTACAGAGTTACCAGCACCACTTGCTGTAGAGCTTGTGGTTTCCTTGACAGTTTCCCATCCAAGGATCCAGCAAAGTTGACCTTGGTTAATTATTCCCAGAGGGAACATGTATGCACAGCATCCTCCCACACGAACCTTCACTGCCAGATGAATCCCAACCTGTTCCAGAGGTGAAGTAGCCTGGGGGCAGGGAGAGCAGCTCTGCCCATTTGCTGCTCTGAGTGACCTCCTCCTTATATCATCTTGGTTTCTTCTGTTCTTAGATTAGACCTCAAACTCCAATGCTCTGCTTACTTATGCTTTTAAGCAGAAAAGCCAAGTGAGTTTTGCACCCATCACTCTTTCATTTACAAATCAGTGGCCAACGCTGAATGTGTTTTATTATCCTCTTCTTATGAGATATTGTTTCTTTAATCACAGGAACAAAACATTAATGACTACAGCAAGGTTTCTGCCAAGCATTCTTGATGGACTCCAGAGACTGACCCTTCTCGTGCCATGATTGGATCCAGTCATCAGTAGTGGAGCCCCTTTTTGAGAGGGGGAAAATACCAAATTCTTTGAAGTGCTACTGTCTTCTAGCTCTTCCGCTCCTCAGTGATGGTCCTGAGTGACAGGTTTTGTAGCTTGGTTGGTCCAGGAAGCAAAGCCTCACGGCAGTCAGCCTGGGCTGCCTCTCCTAACAGACCCAAAGTGTTTACTGAACGTGTGTGCTTAACTGAGACCTCACGCTCTCTTGCTTGATTTCTCATGACCCACTATTAAATTTACCCAACATATTAGCACAACGAGAATATAATAACATATTATGTAATTACAACATATGCTATAAAATACAATATAATTGGTCATACTACATTATACAGAATTAACATGTTGGTTTAGAGCAGTTTCCTTTGCAGTCGTTCCCCAGTCACAGTGGTCTTGGTAAGAGAATAAAATGGTAATAATGAACACATGCTAAAGAAAAATGTTTAATAGTTGATGTTTTCCTTACAACTTATACATAAGTAAGGAGAAGGGAAAGGGGAAGGTGAAGGGGAATGGGAAGGGGAAGGAAAAGGGGAAAAGAAAGGAGAAGGAGGAGGACGACTATGATGACAAGGAGAGGGAGGAGAGCTCAGTATTTTTCCCTTCCCACTTTGCGTTTTACTGAACTTGCAGGTCAAGCCAGTTCTGTGATAAAAATACAAACAAACTCCAGAGAGCTGGGGGGTGTGTGACTCAAGGAGATTGGTTGGCTAGGTGCAGGGCCTAACTTTTAATCTGCCTTGATCGCTCCTCCAGGATCTTTTTCAAAAGCTCTTTTTCTGCACGCTAATGTTCTGCCAATCATAATTTGTATTTCTGAACACATGAAAGAACCGTTTCCTGTCTCTGGTGGAAGAAGGGAAGGGAAAAAAAAAAGTATTTAAAGTCAAACTGAAATTTTTCTTTTAAAGCCTAATTCAGGAAAACAAAAGCCGTGTCCATTACAGGCACAGTTCAGGCGTCTCTTTAAAAAGCGATCACACACGGGAGGTGTTAACAAGCCATGTGCACGGGGTTACATTCTCTTTTCCATTCAAGTGTCAGCCTTGCTAGCTTGCAATCGGAGGCAAATCAGTGATCCATGGCTGAGCACATCAGAAAGGTATGATGTAATGCGCCCTGTGCTCAATCCATCCCTCACGCAGGCGGCAGAGCCCCCATCCCATCGAGTTAATCATTGACAGGAAAGAGTTGCCTGGGCCCTGATGGGCTGGGGTGGGCAACGTGCAACACCCCCCACCCTGAGCTGAAGCGGTGGAAATTTTTCTTTCTTACAACAGCCACCAAGGTCTTGATATGAGGTGCTTGGCACCACCAGGAAAAGGGCTCTTTGATGGGAATTGGATGCCAGCTCCCTGTTTGGAGGTGCCGGTTTATGCGTAGCAGCTCCCCACCACCACTTGGCTAATCTCTGTTACATATCTACAGACAAAACAGCTACTTGGCATTGTGTTGCGGATGTCTGCAACTTTTGCCAGGACGTTGAACAGAGGCCAGGAACTTGGGTGGAGACAGGAGCCAGAAGGTCATCTGGGGTTGCTGCTCTTTGTTAGAGCTAAATAACGTTGTGAATGTATTAAGCCCATTTCCACGCACTGATTTTACTCTTTTTTCAATGCCTTCAATAGTCTTTTTTTTTTTCCTGGGCTGGATTCATGTACAAATCTGCAAGGCAGAGCAGTCTGCTCATTCACACTTAGCATGAAACCCTGAGTTTGAGAGGTTTTTTTTTTGAGAAAAATGAAACAGCATACTCACTGCAAAGGTTTGCTCTGTGAGAACAAGAACTTGGGTGCTTTGTCATTTCCTCTCTTTCAGACACCTATCAGACACTCACCCTCACAAAACTATCAGATGATCTCATTATTGCTCCCTAACAGGAGAAGCTTAAAAAAAAAAAAAAAAAAGACCAAACCAGAACACCTGGGAGTGGACTACAGCAAATTGTGGCATCTGGAATTGCAAAGTTGCTGCTGGACCCTACAGCCCCGCTGAGCA
>JANHGN010025814.1:0-57830 GCA_024605025.1 Megaceryle maxima | reverse complement strand
CATCATGCTGCTGGTACACCGCAGTGGGGATGGAAAAATGGCATGACCAAGATTTTCATTTTAGACAACTGATGTTATTAAACGAGTTCTGTGGCTGCATGGATGTCTCTGCTTATGCTGAGCTGTAAAATGCCAAAGTTTGCATGTAGATCACTACATCATTAACATGGGTCTCCTTCATAAAACAGGCTGCAGATGAAAGGAGGTCAATACCTCAGAAATCCAAATTTTGGTTTCTTCCCATGTCAAATTACAGCAAAATAGTTACAGAGTGACATGTAAACAATTTGCTATCAAGAAAATGATGTTATAGACCTCTTTTTGACACCATGGAAAGTGCCTGGCTGGGTAAACATGGGGAGTTCAGCAATTCATAGCAAAGCCTCCTCTTCACCGGTGAGACTGATGCTCCTATGGTTACAGACAAGTGGCTTCTTCCCTTTTTTATTCAGCTCTTCTTTTGTCCATGAACATGTACTCTCTGTTGAACTCTACCCATCTGCTGCTCCACTGCCTGGGGTACAACAGTCATAGGAGATGTGTCACTGAAAATGGTAGCACCAGGCTTTTTGCGTGCTGAGGAACAACTCTATTCTTGTCTGGGTCAGACAACTTAGATGTGAACGTCACAATTCTGTTTTTCCTTCAGCACATGTTTTTTAATCAGCCCGTTCCTTGACATTACAGAGTAAGCAAAGAAAATCACAGCATGGCCCCGAAACATCACAGGTATTCTCTGCAGTCACCTCTGCTGAGCCTGGCATGAGGTGCCTTAGATGTGATGCAAATAAATGCTGTTGGCCATTGGAAAATCCCATGTTACTTCATTTTTTTTCCTAAAACATGTTCTGTGATGGACAGCCTCCTGGTCTTTGGCAGCCCCAGGGGAGCTTGTGACGTATGCTTTGCAAGGCCACTGCCTTAGGAAAAAGCTTTGTGTCACTTCCTTGTTAGGCAAGAGGCAATGTGAGTGTTGTGTGTTGTCCATCTGCTGCTCTGGTTCATTCCTGGAACAGGATTGCTTTTGCAGCAGGCAAAGAAGTCCTTGTGTCTAAGATGCAAATACACCTGAATCTCTAGTGATATATAGATACATATACATAATAAATAATAAAAAATACATAATAAATCATATACATAATAATTAATAAAAATTACATAATAAATAACAACAAATGTATAAACATTTCTTTTATTAAATAATAGATATGTGCTTTTATATATTTTTCCCCTGGAGTCTTGCTGGATGAAAGGTGTCATAACATAAAATATTTGATTCATGGCTATGTTTATCCAGACCGAGGCACCGTTTTCCATAGACATGAACATCTGAGAGAATCTTAGAGTAAGATTTTGTGGTAATGACAAATAAAGGGAGAAAGAGTGTGGAAAGGTAAAAAGGCTGATCTTGATTTGCAGGCAGCAAGCTAAAAATTCCCTGCAGTCTTTCCATCCGACATCCCAGGCTCTTTGTGCTGCTTCACTGTCTAATATGGCTTATTTTCCTTTAAACGACAAGATAAATTGTCTAGCCACAAGAATTTAAACAATGCTTTTAATCTGAGTGAAGAAATGTGCTGTACTGCTTGGCTGCCTTTTACTATTGCAGTATCTCAGCAAAAGGTGTATTCATAGAAGGGGGAGCTGTAGCTTAATGTAGCTGCATCATATCCCTACTGCATTTGATTTACATTTCTCAGTAACTCCCTTGACATTTTTTTGGCTGAGAAACCTCCAGAGGTGGTGCCTGCCATGGAGGCAGAGAGAGGTACACCACTCCCCCCGGTGCTGCTCTTGTCTGAACCACACCAACTCCACCATCCCACAGCCAGATGATAATTGATGCAGGTTTTTAAATAACCCGTGTTTCAAGAACAGGGAATTTTCACTGCAGTTTTTCACTCTGAAAACCTGGGGAAATGCACTGAACTGCAGAAAATTTTCTTGAACAGAAGTAAGCTCTTGCTCTTCAGGGGCTGGTGACATCTTGATGCTTATTTTTATATGGCTCAAGTGCCTGCCATGAGCCTCTCCACCCCCTGTCGCAAGCTCTTTCCTTCCTCCCTTAGCCCAACATACTCCATTTCACAGGGTCTTGATATTGCTGGTGAGGTTTTGTGTGCATGTCAACATGGCCGTAACTGCCACCTATGAGCGGGTCATATAAGAAGTTTTATAAAAGCCTATAAAAGGACAGAGATTCAGATAGTGTCCCTCATTTCCCTTTAGGAAAGGCTGCCAGATGCTGCTGCCAGTAACAGCACCCCTGTGCTGCTCCAGGACCCAGCCCAGAGCCCCAACAGACTGGTGGGAGCAATGGGAGTCACTGGCCTTTCCCATTAATTCCTGGATTTCCCTACTTTCCTCAACACACCAAAATGTGCATCTTGTGGTTCTCGGCTGTATAAGGAATTTGATACATAGCATGTGAGGTCAGAAAGGTTGGCAATTCTTGGTACACACATTTTCTTAACATATCTGGGCGGGTCTGCGCACTATGTCAGTGAAAACAGCTCCACACAGAGATATAAATCAATATATTGCAAAGAAGGGAGACAGATGGTCTCTATTACCCTGTGTAACCAAACACAGGATGCAGATGATCTGAAACAATTAGAATAGGAGGTTTCCTATCACTGAGTTTTAAAGAGATTTCATTCATCACATATTCAGTGCTATGGCTCCAGCTCCAAGTACATTTCTGAGATGGGGATTTAAAACTATTCATAATAAAGTTCCTCTGCTCACTATAATGCTATTATTTTAAAGTGTAAAATTGCTTGACTCTTCAAAACCAGAAGCAAGTGCTATGCATGATCCAGATCCCGAGTTACTCCTTTCCAGTGGGATCATGAGAGGGCTTCTCCACTTTCTTCATGCCAAGGACCACCTAAATTTTTAGGAAATCAAGTCAGCAGACCAATTATACTACCACTGCCACAATGGTTTTATTCGCACGGTTTTTTATTTTTGAAAATACTTTTAATTGGCAAAGTTTCTGCAACCACTAGAGATCCCCAGCCAGTGCTGCAAAACACTTGCCCGGCACACTCCTTTCCAATTGCCAGCTTACCTTGGCCCATTGGAGTTGCAGCAGGACAAACTGCCATCTCTGGCCTCTTGATGACTTAACTGTGTGGGAAGAAATGTTATGTTTGTACCAAGCTGGGGAAAATATTGAGCAGGTGCATTAACGTTGGGTTTACCCCCTGACTGATGAAGCTGCTCAGCGCTTTGGAATGCTTCTTCTTGCCTTTATGGAGGGGATTAATGGGCGGCATGAAGGTTTGGGTTTTTTTTTCAGAAGAGCTGCTCCTAAGTAACTCCTCCCATTCAGTAGAAGTCATCGTAATAAAAAAAAAAGTATGTGTATGTATGCATATTATAAATCACTTCATCTCCTACTGAAACATGGCCACTTCTGGGCAAAAGCATGGCAGATGTTCAACATGTCATGTCACAGCAGCTCTTCATAGCAGATTTCAGTGGGACAGGAAGAATGCCATGAAACTGCAAGAAGGATTTAGTTAGGCGAGACGTAATTACCACAGCTGGACTATGTCCAGGACACCGGGGCAAACTCTCCTGCCTTTGCAAATTTGATTTTAACAACTCTAGTTTTAAATACTTGATAGTCGTATTTCTTGCCAAGGGAACACAGTGATGAAAGTAAGAGAGGTAGCATTGCCTGAGCAGAACAAAATCAAAAAATGAAGGAAAAAAAAGCCAACTAAAACTTTCCTCCTATATGGTTTGTGACACCACAGTGGGAAACCATGAAGCATCCACTGCAGAAACACATTTTCTGGGCTGTAGGTCAGCTTATCTTATAGTACCCCAAAGCCTGAGCCAGTATTTTGTGTGTGGAAGTAATGAATTGTAGAAAGTGGAACAGCACAGGGGGATCAGTGTAGGGAGCTCAGAGCAGTGCAGAAACAAAACAAGAAGAATCTGCCTAAAAAGAAGAAAAATCAACTTCTTTTGCTATTAAATGCAGTAACATTTATTGATGACATTGCAAATATCCACATCTGACAACCAAATGGTTCAACACAGCAACTTGCTTATGTGGAATTCAACTGTGTCTACAACATTGCAACAAAACAAGCAAAGCAAAATGAATACCTGAAAGAAAACATCTTATATAACATAGATCCTCTGAACCTCATGAAGGATGTTGTTGACCTTGGCTACCCCTGAGATTTGCCATGTGGGCAAAACAATTCCTCACAGCAGTCTGCAAGCTTTGAATAAGCAAGTCCTGATCCTACTTTAGTGCAAGGGGGTGGAGTAGGTGACTTTCTAGATTCCTTTCCAGTCAAACATTTCTGTGATATTAAGGCCCACAAACAAAGCCTTGTTAATAACATGGATCCAACAGATAATGGTAAAATAGCATCTACTGTAGCAAGCTGACAGCTTCTCTACAGAAGGGTACTTCAGAATAGTTTGCAGGAGTTGCTTTAAGTAGAAGAAATCTGTACTTGTATCACCCTGGAAATAACTAGAAGCACATGGAGAACCTCTTTCCCCATCTTTTTCACCCAGACAAAACGACCTTTTCCAGTTGCTGCTGAAAGGAATTTAGTGAAATAATCCATACCTGAAAGATTATTTCCATGTTTGTACAAAATATAAAACAAAGTGTTCTGGACTAGTTCTGTCCCATTTTCATCTCAGATTGTGTTGTCCATGCGACACATTTATTTTGAATGAAAAAGATCAGAACTAGTGATTTTCTTAATGTGTATGCTGGTCACACTGTGGTATCAGCAGAAGCCTGATTGTGGCTGCTGGGTAACACATGGCCCTGAGTCCTGCATGCAGCTTAGAGTCAAAAAAGGGGAAGGAGGAGGGCTCAGGCAGATGCAGATGGACCTACCTACCATCAGCACGCTGAGGTTACAGTATGCTGTGGGCTCCTTCTGCTGCGTAATCCTTGTGCAGCTGCACAAGACTTTACACCAGTGCAGCTACCCTGACTTTAATGCCCAAATCTGAATGCACCCCCTTGTTTCTCATGATGAGAAAGTACCTCTTTGGGGTTTGATGGTCAGCTGTAGATCCCTGCAGTCTATCAAACTCACAGGTCAGAAAATGAGCCCCCAGCAGCTCTGTTCCAAGATTAGGCTTGGTACTTTCAACACACTGTGTTATGCCCAGGGAACAAAGCAGACCAAAGCTTCAGTGTATTGCTTTTCCTGCTGCTTCTTAGAACCCTGAACTCTTATTCACAATGACAGTTAACCGAGTTGCTAGGAACACAGGCCAAATGTTCAACCATGGTCTCCACCTTTCAGTCTGAATATATTGAAATTCCACTATAAAACCAGTATCTGCACTGGTACCCAGAGCCTGTGGCTGCCATTCTAGTGTCCCGATTACAAAGCACTTAAGACAGATACTCTTTTAAATGTACACTTAAGCACTGAATTGGTTTGGAATTAATGTGAAAATAATAAATAAATATATCCTTTCTTTTTTCTTTGGGACATCAGTACATTGAGTCATTATTTCTCTTAATAAAGAAAATCTACTTCACAATAACCTTGTGCATGGCTGACCCGAGGGTTTTTATTCTCATGCCATCCTGGTCAGAAAATAATTTTGCAAGTAACCTTGCTACAAACCAAAAAAGTGCACAGTGTCATTGGTCTGCTTAAAATCACAAACACACAGAGAAACCATAGTGCAGTTAGAGAAAATCACCACACTTTACAAAAGAAAAGTAAATTAGACTGCTCTAATCACAAGTAAGGTTTAAAAATAAAACCAAATACACAAAACACCCAGTCCCACACCTTTATGCTACATGCCATCAGGCTGAGAAGCTTTTAACAGGCTGGCCTGGCTCACAAACACACTGAAGGCTCTGTGAGCAGCAGTTGCCAGGTTGGCTCTCATCCTGCTTCATTTGGGTAAAACTCCTTTTGACATCAGCTGGGTTATGTTTTGTTCTTAACTAAATCAAAAATTCAAGAGGGAAAAATCACAGCTTGCTCCTCTTGTACGTAGCTGGAAACAGGCTCATACCCTGCAATTTGGTGAGTATCTTTATCTCAACGTACAGAAACAGACTGAAGTCACTGTTCTGTGCCTTTTGGGAGAAACCCAACCATTATTTATGTCTAACCTGTTGTAGCTATTAACAGGAAAAAAAAACCCAAAGCAAACACACTAAACCCTCATGACATTGCATGTAATGCAGGGTATATGACTCCCTTACACCACTCCTTGTGTGTACACCCGACACACACACAGTCCATGCAACACCAAGACTGTTGCATGTCTAACATTTCAGTCTTATTAATGCCATTTCTCTTCTTATAGAAATATTAGTGGTATGAATAAAAAGCACAGAAGGGCAATTAAACCATCTTCCTATGTTCTTACAGGCAGCAGTGTGGACAAATGTACAGCAAATTTCATCTTCATTTTCACTGTGTGGATCCATAGACCCAGATGGTACAACACATTCCAAATTAAGGACTGGATTTAGTCCCCCTGGGAACACCAATGTCTTGAAAGATACAAGAACATATCTGCAAGGTTCTCCCCATTATTTCTAAGTTTAGCAACAAATTCCTGAGGGTGGGATGGGGGGTGGGGGCAGGGCATACATACAGGGCTAAAAGGGCTGCTGATACAAATGGGAATGTTCCCAAATAATTTCAGCTTTCTCCATTTACACCCCAGCATTTGGCACCCAAGTGCTGAACAGTTGCAAGAACAAAATTCTGCACCTGAAGAAAAAATAAAAATAAAGGGCTGGGAATTTTATTTATTGTCAGACCTGTAAAGCTGAGATGGTGAAACTTAGTAAGCCATCCCTGCTAAAAGCAAAAAAGAGGCTATGTAAAGATGTGACAATATGAAAGGCCCCAACTGTAGAGTGACTTGTCCAAGCACATTGTTAGAGGTGTACAGTTCTTCTGTTTACCACTTTCTCATGTATGGTGATTTTTAATGTACATAAAATGGATAGCCTTGGCCAATTTCTGTAGCATCCAAATTTGCTTACCAGTGGTTTTTAAGGCCTGTAATTTCTCATCAAAATTATTCTAGTTAATCAGGCCTGATCCCATCCCAATTAAAGTATTTCCTGTTTTCACTGCTGCAGTCAGGAATACATCTCCTGGGATGACCCTAAGTAAGTGTCCATAACCTGCACACCTGGTTTCTTGAGACTGAGGAAGCTTGGCAGATGTTTCCAACTTCTCTGGTGCAAAGTAATCCTCTCCTTGCTTTGAAGAAGTAGACTTCACCACAGCAGATTGCCTCTTAATTTTGACTCTGTTCTGTGCTGAAAAGTAATCCAGAGAACACCACAACATCAGGGCTACAACGCTGTTAATGGCTGCTTCTCAAGAAGTATCTCAGATCTCATTTTCATGTTGAAGAAGTGATTTAGACTTCTCTATGGCTTGCAAATGAATTCAAAACTAATACCTTTAGCATGGTCCACATAAAACTGTGTAATACCAAGCAAAACAAAGGAAATGTGCTGGCTTTTATCCAGGTGGGATCAAAAGACTTTGGACCCTCTTATGCAAGCTGAGCAATGTGACATTTCACTCCAATTTTTAGATCCACTGCTGCAGTGCTTTCCAGACTGAAATGGGACTTTTTTTTCTTCCTGAAAAGTAACAAAAAATCCCCTGTAAAATAACATCAGAAGAACTATAAATGTGGAATTTTATTTATGCATATTAGGTCAAACTGCAGATTCAGGGAAGATCGCATAAAAAAACCCTTGCACTGTCACTGAATTATAACTAATTCTTTGCTGAAACAGTAAATGCTGTGGCTGATGGGGTACATTATCATATGTACATGAGGTTGAACCTTTGTTTAAGGTGCAAATGTAAATCAACGCTAACCACAGGACTGTGATTACAGCACAGGAGTTTCCCTCTGAGTTCCTTCCCTGCCTCCCATCCTTGCACAAAATACCCCATGCTTTTTTACAGGTCATAAGACAGAATTACCTGAAATGGAAGCTTGATGATTATTTATCTTTAGGATTCATGAGATTTACCCGGTTTAAATTGTCTGTATTCATGGGAATGAATTTGCTCCAGTTTCAGTTGAGCATGTGGGCTCTGCGGTATTTAAACCTGAGCTTTCAATGCAGTCAAACTGGCAACAAATATCAAGTCCTCACAGTATGAATCTTGCATTATTTTCAACGAAGAACAGTTGTTGGGATGACTGGAATTCTGTAGGCTTTCACAGCCACCCTCCTTAAAGATACACCTGCGTGGCAGAGTGCAATGGAGTGCAGCAGTACCTGAGCTAGCTAAGCTAAGCTTCTGGAGCAGGACGTGATGCCAAGGAGAGTGTGTTCTCCCAGGAAGGAGCATGCACTGCTAACCTGATGTAGTCTCTCAGTGGAGCAGCAGAGGAAAGGAACTGCAGTAAGAAAAAAAACCTTACTCTAACAAATGTAATCCTTTTTGCTCATTTCTTCCATTTAAAAGACTTCTATAAAGTATTTTGGTTTTGGTAAAAGACATGCATTAGGAATTATATTTAGTAGATTAAAATCTTAAATACTAATTTAGGTAGTCTGTATTCCCATTTCTGCCTGTAAAGAATTTTAGCAAGACCTCAACTGCTCAGACACCCATGTAATGGAGCCTAGTTTCAAAACTGACAGAGGTGGTTAAAAGCCAGAGGGATGCAGATTCCCCAGAGCCATAGTTGGACGGTCTACCCTCCATCTAAGATGCTAAACAAGAGTCCATGGAAATTGTCTGGTTTGCCTGAGGGACTCTAAAGAGCATCTGCACTGTCGTAAGAGGTACTGAGGAGGCTGCTGCCTACAGCCTGTCAGTAGAAAGGTCTGGCTACAAAGACCTAGAAGGGAAAGATTTCCATTGTTTAAATGCGCCTACCTAAATACCTGCTTTCCTTTCCTCTCCACTTTGTCCCCAGCCATCCTGCATGAACTACCTGCTTCAGAAAGAAGACCAGCCACTGAAAACACAGGATTTTTGTCAATTTTCTCTCTTTGACCTTTAAAAAAAGAGGCAAGGACTTATGAATGTCTCCCAGGAGAGCCAAGGTCTAAGTGTATCAGACTGAGGCAAGCTAAAGAGTTTGGAAGAGGAGTGAAGAGCTGGCATGGATCACCAACCTTGACTAGAGAAGAAGAAAAACAATCAAAGAAACAAACAAACAAAGAGGAAAAACAATCAAAGAAACAAACAAACAAAGACAACAAAAAGAAAGGAAAAAGAGAAAAAGGCTTATAGCCTGTATTGGAGCTGCTTTTTACATTTGAGACTCTCCCAGAAAACAGAGCAGAACGACAACAGTTCCTCAAGGATAAAGAGAATGGAGATGGAGTACATCTAAATAAAAGGGCTGGGAGAAACAAGGAAAAAAATCAAATCTTGTGCTGGTTCACTCTCTGCATGTCTGATGAGTCAAATGCAGCAGGAAAACCTCCACTCTTTCCACTCTGGAGACCCCACTGTGCACCAAACCCCATGGTTGGTTTTTAATATATTGCTGTTTATTTAATGGGTCACGGCTGTCATTGACAAAATAAATTAAATGCATATTGTTGGCTCTTAATGCAAAGCATTACGGTGTTCTTGTTGACCAAAGTAGAACACAGATAACCGGGTTCAAATCCAACCTCAGATCTTAATCCTAAACCAACTTTTCATTACAGGATGGCAGAAGATGAGCAAGGGGGTGGAAACGTGGGGGCAGATGGACCCTGGCTCTGTTTTGCCTGAATTACTTCAGTTTTGCCCAGAGTGACAAGGCTTCTGGAGGGAAACTTTTAATGCACCCCTCAGCTGGCAGTAAGAAGGATGTGTGTGCATGTGTGCCTGTGAGAGACAGTCAGAGAAGGACTGATCCCCCAGCTTCATCAAAAGAGAAGACTGCAAACGACTTTCCTGGACAGTCTTGCACACCCAGATTCCTTGGGGAGAAGGGTACCGGTTGTTAGACTCCAGTGTCTTCCCTTATGAAAACACATGTGAGAAAGTGTTAAACCATGCAGCATGGTATTTTGGTTTCTACATCCCCTGATGAAATGTTTCTTGCCTGGGGAAAACAAAACGGAAGAAAAATATCCCCTAGAAATACCTGCATAATTTACTCCCACATACCTAGTGAGAGATTTACAGTTGAACAGCATTTCCCTGAAACCATCACAACATCGTGCTCTGAATTAGGCTTCTCTACTCCTACCTGTAAATTATACTGTTAATTAGTTAATGGCTGTAAAATGCTTTGGAAAAGAAAAGAGTGCTCATTAAATATCATTGTTCTGTACTCCAGTGTGCAATGTTCCACTCTTCATTAATCTCCAACCTCTTCCTGAACCTCTCATTAGCAATTAAGTTTCATACCCTCAAACAGCAAATTAGTCTATTGTCTGACTTAACTGAGAACATCACTGTTCAGAGAGTGTTTCATGAAATCTTAGCTTCGATTATCTTCTAGGCAATTTTAATCTGGTGTCTCACATCAATTTCCCAAAAGTAAATCCTTGGTCTGTGTCTTGAAAACCTCAGTCCTAGATAAACCAAAACCCAAATATGGACAAGGGAAATCTAATATCTGTGATTAGATGTTTTGAACAAGCTCAAATCCCATTGAGAAGAGAAAATGAGGGCCCCAATGTTCACAAGAGTATGAAAGGCTGCTGAGAACTTTCCAAAGCCTAATGATCTTTTATGGATGCTGAAGCCCACTCCTGGCAGCAAGTCCTGGGTGAGACGCATTTGAAAAACTAGCCCCTTCTGCCACCTGGCCAAGTTTCAGATCCAATTGCCTTCAAAATTCCTGGATGCTTTCACTGAGTATAACATCCAAGATGAAGTTAGAAGGAGAGCTGGCTGCTTTCTCTAGTTTCTAGTCTTCCTCCTAAGGCTTACGTGGCTGAATGGTGTTCCTTATTGCACTGGGGAAAGGGTGCCCATGGCCAAACCTATAAGCAAGCAAAAACCCAAAAACTCCCATCAGTGGGCAATCCTGTTTTCCTGCTGGGCTCCTGCTTGTCACCTCACTGCCTGTCTTTGACAACCTTTTTTAACACCTAGCCCTCTTAATGATTCCAACTGTCCTCCCACAAGAAGTGGTCATTATCTTACTGCAGACCCCCAGGGCCAGGACTGGGGTTGTCGCACATCATCTTTGAAAAACACAAGCCCCCCATGCCCATCAATTTAGAGCGCTCTTTCCTTCTCCTTCAGATGCCTCTTTGAAGGATTGAAGTTTCTTAAAGCAATAGCAGCTTATAGGCCTGTCAAAGAATTTCTAAGCAGCTGCTGAGGCTAGTTTTGATCATCTGAGCCACACCAGAGTGTCACATACCTGTCAAAGATATCTGTCATCTTCCCTTCCGAGATGATCTTGCCACCCGTTTTCTTAGAAGTTTTAGGTTTCTCAGTCAGTGCCAGCTGGGCAAAGTGTGACTCTTGTGCTCCCTGCCCAGGGGCCAGTTCAGTGCTGCGCTGGTCTCTGAACAGCTGCCAAGACACAGCTGTGGTAGAATGCAGGCACCTCGTGGCCTTCAAGCTTTTCCCACTGCAGGAGCCCCTCCAACGGCATATCCCAGAGAAAATCAAAGTTCCACTTCTGTTGAGCCACCTCGATGCTGTTATGCAGCATATGCTCGAAGTCCTGCCGCAGCTGCTCATGGTCTAGGGGGCCAAAGAGGTTCCTCTGAGCATGGGTTGCCTTCCCTGGCCTCTGTTCCATCTTTTCTCCCTGGTGCTGCTCTCCAACAACCATACACGGCAGTGACTGCCTGTCAAGGACAAAAAGAACACAGACTACATTTTCACACTCTGTTTAGTGGGCACTGCATACTCTTTAAGGGGAGCGTGGCAGTGTGGCAGTAAACCTAGATACTTTTGATCCCACTACAGGAAATCCTGGCTTATTTTGAAAGAAATTTATCTTGATCTTCAGTTGAAAGTGAGAATTCTCATCGATAGGATAGAGTGATGGAGAAGGATGAAAAGGCCCTCACTTCTTTTGTGCATCCTTATTTCAGTGTACACTGACTGAGGGTTTGCCCTAAGGGGACAGAGACACACTAGGAAGTGGACAACACCCCTTGAGATAGTGCAGCAAAAGACAGGAAGCACAGAAGTATTATTTGGGGGAAACAACCATGAATATCACCTTAAAGAAGGAAACGTCCTGAAAAGGAAGACAACGAAGGCTGATGGCAATCATTAAAATACAGAAGATATGCTTAATTTTACAGTGGAGGTGATATCTCTTTCCTGACTACTCTGACCACCACTTGTTTTGCAGTGTCAGCCAAGTTGGAAGATAAAGATGATCAGAGCAACCATCTGTTTCTTGCCTGACATTTTCATTCTCTTTTCTTGAATTATCTGAGAAATGGTCCCAGTCACATACAAAAATACTGTCTTTCCTACAGTAGCAAATCCCAATCAAGCACCAGTAGGTGGATTTCCCATTTAGTGGGCTGGCATGGGGTTTGTACCCTCCTCTGCTAGGTAAGGTAGGGGCATAGCAAGACAGACAAGAGTTACCAGGCTTTTTGCAAATTTCATAGGCCAAGAAGGCCATAAATATACCAAATACATTCACCCACTGATTCCCACTCTGGGTCTCTTAATTTCTGGAAGACCCTGAAAATAGATCTTAAAGGTCACTACATTCTTTCTCTTTCTGGATCTACTAAACTCAGACCCTCTCACAAGCCATGATGTGTAGCAGTGAACAGGCTAAAAAGAAACCTCGGGAAAACATTACCAAACAGCCACATTTTGGATTTGCTGCACTACTGAATTCTGAAGGGCATAAAGAGTTTGGGGACAGAGATAAGAGAGGTCAACTGCTGATTTGTCTATAGACCATGCAGACAGTCAGGTCAGCAGAGCTCCTACAGAACCTCACATTTTGGGCTGGGTCTCCAGCATGCCAAAGGGTGCTTCAGCCGCAGCAGACACAAACCAAGCTGTGACTATATTCTCTTTGCAGGGTTGTATCTAATCTACCTCAACTCTGACCATCCCCTCGCAATCATGCTCTAAGAGTCTACTCTGAGAACATAAACTGGGGGCTCTGGTATCAAGAACGCATCAGCAACAGGCCAGTTTTGGCATTCAGATGGTTCTGCACATAGTCTGCTGCAGAAAACTCATATACCAAAGGATATGGCTACCTCCTCCTAGGTGGAAGCTGAGTGACAGTTTTGCAGCTGATAACACACCTGAGCAGCAGAGGTCCAAAGAGATGGCCTGGCTCCTGCATTATAAATCTTATTCCCTGCCCTTAGAGGCTCTGAACCAGTGTCCTGCAAACACATGGCCCACAGCCACAGGAAATTAAACTGGAAAGGGCCAGGTCTGGGTCGCCCTTCTGGTGCTTGGGTTGATTCCAAATGTGAGGTGTGGTTCTCTGAAGGCTGATGTCTTCTGTGGAGATGGGAATGGGATAGGAAAACAGAGTAGCCCTGCTTGGTCTGGGACATCATGTGGAGCCGATCATTAGGTCTGATGGGACTACAGTGCCTCCTGGGCCCCAGCCAGGTCCCACTGGTACTACTGCACCATGTATGCCTTGTGCTTACACCGGCAAGGCTCAACGTGAGCCTTCAGCACTCAGCTGCCATTGTGAGCAAAGCTGGCAGGTGCCCAACAAGTGCTCCTTGCTTCCCACAAAGCCTAGGAAAGGTGGAAAAGCACTTTTCCCGAGGAAAAACAGCAGAGAGCACAACGACAAAGATAATCCTCTAGGTGGCATCCAGAATCTTTAAACTTCACACAAAACTTTCCCCTGGGTTGTGCACAGCCTTGTCCTTAGCCGTCAGGATACTTGGTGGTGCTGGCTGTCACAACAGCTAATAATGATCACACCTCCACTGCTTCTTCATCTGGTACCAAGCCCTCGGCAGCCTAAACTGAGTTCATTCAAGGGCAATCAGGTCTTAGGAAAAGGCAAAAGATCTACGTAAGGGATACACAGTGCTTTGCGGGAATATTCCACTGTGTTAGAAACTTTCCTCATACGTATTAGGAACTGTTTGACATCAGTGAATCGGGGTTAGAAAGAAAGAAGGTATTTAGCAAACAAATGTGGCCTTTCCTAATAGCACATTTTAAGGTCACACAGGAAAGAAGTAGAAAATACTCTGCCTTGCTCTGCTAATGATTATGGCTATTCCAGTGCAGCCTGTGAGTTCCAAGGCTGTCTAATTCCAGGTGTTCTGAAGGAAGATAAAAAGCCTACAGAAAGGATAATTATAGAATAACCTTTCCCTGTGGTAAGTTTCCTCCTAATGCGCTTAGTTATGTCATGAATCACGAATGCTTCTAGCTCTTTTAAACTTAGATCATGTGTATATACTGCCTGTTGTCATTTCCATTATTCACGGTCATATCGAGAGTGAAATCCTAGCCCTACAGAAGTCAGGGCAAGTTTACTGCAGCAGAACAAGGATGCAGCTCCTTGCTTTTTTCAGGACTCTTTCCAAGTCTTGTCTCCAAAGTTGCACCATCACCATCCCCACAGTCTAGTCTGAGCTATGTGGGTGTATTAAAACACCCTTAAAAGAAGACAGAAATGTTTCAGAAAAAAAATATTACTGGCAGGGTCCCTTCTTTCTTAACCCAGGATTTCTGTGCCACCACCAAAGAACAAGCTGTGAGCCCCACTCCGTCAAGTTCATACTCATCCACACACACATCCCTACGGAGCCAAGGCGCAAGACAAGCTCTGAAGGCTGCAGCTCTGCATGAGCAGTGGCCACTTCTGTTTGCTCTCCCATTCTGTGCTAGATCAAATGAGCTGAAAAGAAGCCAAAGCTTTCTGGGCAGTTCAGTGCATGCTCCTTGCATCATGCTTTCAGAGCACTGGAGGAATGTTACCTCACATTTCTAAGCCTCCTATATATGCACGAGTTTAAGCAAATACAACAGGGGAGTTGGACTCAAAGATCTCCAAGGTCCCTTCCAACCCCTGACACCCTGTGATCCTATGAAATAGATGACACCAAGCAAGGGAATTAATGCTGTTGGATTTTTCATTTTCATTCTTTCAGTGAAGGTTTGTTTCCCAACTAATTTTGATGGTGAAGGTTTCTAGCTATAGATCTTATTTTCAGACACACCACTTGCCTGGTGCAGGTGCTCAGGTACCTCTAACTCATACTTTTTTTAAGCTATGTGTGAACAAGAGGAGGTCAGCCCACCCCGTCGGGGTGCAGAGCAAGCCACTGCCCTTATCCCTGCCTTTAAATCCTTTCTACTCTTTGCCTCCGCCGGTGTTCGCTGCCCTGGCAGCACAGACCAGCGTCACCTTCCGTCCCTCGCAGACATCCCCGTCGTGCAGAAGTATGAGGGAAGGAGCGGGGAGCGTGTGGCAGAACGGGATTTGTTTGTCATAATCGCCACCGATAGATCGGGAGTGCCCGGGCGGCGCTCACCACACTCACCGCGCTGTAATCCCCGGCGGCGGGGGTCGGTCCCGGCCGAGCTCTGCCCCTCGACGATGCCCTCCGGCCGCCCTGCAACCCTGCCCCGCCTACTTGCTGACACCTACGGCGGGCGGGAGCGTACCCAACACCGAGCGGCACCGTCAACCTCGCCCCTGGGGCTGTCCCGTACCGCTGCTGCCGACGCTCGGCTCCCCTCTGCCCGCTCCCTCCCAGCCCCGGGCGCTGCCGGCCGGAGCTCACTCACCAGCGGGGCGCCTCGCGGGCCGCCTCCTCGGCGGCGGAGGTCGCGGGGACGCGGCCGGTGTCAGGTCCGCGCGGCGGAGCCCGGCCCGCGGCGCAGCTCCCGCCCCTGCCTCACGTGCGGGCGGGGCGGGCGCCCGTCCCGGCGGCGGAGCACGTGGCGCCGCAACGTGATGCCTCCGCCGTCGCCGCTCGCGCCGTCGGGCCTAGGCCCGGTTGCGGGCCGCGGCGCTTCGGGGCCGTCGCCTGTCGGAGTCGGCGCAGAGAGCGAGATTCGGACCCTGAGCCCTTCCTCGGGAGACCTGTACCGGCCTCCCGGGGCGGGCACGGGTCTGTTCCCCGCGCGGAGCAGCAGCCGCGCAGGTGAAGAAGGAGGGCGGGGCTCTGCACTGAGGGAGCTCTGGACTCGCGCCCGGTGGAGGACGGGCAGTCGGTCGGGGGTGCAGAGGTGTCCCAAGGACGGCCGCCAGTGAGACACTGCGGCGAGTGAGACACAGTGAGACACAGACGCTGTGGTGAGGCAGCAGCACAGGCGTTGAGCAGCTTGACAGCATCCCCCATGGTGCAGGGGGAAGGGTGCTGAGAGTCCTTCCTGGATTTTGGTGGCTTGGTAGCTGGTCAGGGGGCTGTTGAGGGTCTGGGCAGGCTGAGGCGTGACGAGGTACCCGAGCCTCTCCAGGTGTGGGTGGCTAAGGCAAAGTTGGGTGTCCCTAGATGTTGATGATAGTTCTTGCAGCATTTGCATGGGGAGAGTTCATGTTCTACTTCAGTGGAGGTATGAGGTAGGTACAACTCGATGGTTGTACCTCCTCTATGGTCATGGCCAGATTTGGTTACATACTTTTATATGTCATCATAATGATCACTGTATTTTCCTGAGTTTCGGTAATCCGTAGCATTTCTACACAAGTTAATTGTTTTCATGTTTTGAATTCACAGTTTCTTGCAGAAGTCGTGAGGCAGGCTGAATACTCCCTTTGTGGTAATGCAAATCTGTATTAGTCCATTTTTCAAGTGATGATACACAGGCAGAAGTGGGCAAGGGTTTTGTTAGCGTTTGGGAAGGCCCATCTTTGGAATTCCCATTTCTGGATTTGAAAAGCCTGCTTGTTTTTATTCTTCTGGGTTTCTATTGTTAAGAAAATCTCATCACTAGAGGTCCATGTTCAAAAATGAGACAGAGGTGTCCTGCAAAAAGACTTTGTTTGAATAAAGGGAGAGTCTACCAGGCATTTCCCTGTGGGGTCTCTCAAATTGCCGGAGGGCTTGGCCCCCCTTTTATCCTAGTTTCCCATCCTCTTCCTTAGCCCCTTGGCTAAGGTACTGGGAAGGCACAGACTTCCTGATCCACCTCTTATATATCCCCCCTCAGCATGTATACCCCCCTACATCGTGCATCGTATGTTTCATTACCTCCACTTTATGCCTCTCCTAGGAGGAGAAGTTAATATGGAAAAGTCTATGAAGCCTGTGCACTCTTTCTTAAAGTTCAAAAGTTTACAAATCCTTTAAATTCTGGGGTCTCAACTGGTTTCAGCCAACCCTCACTGACATTCCCAGTCCTAATTGGTTTTCTTTGATGATATATTGCCACTCAGGCCAGCAGGGTTATCTCCTTATTACATTTTAGCATCTTTATTTGTAAAGACACACCTCTCTGTATCTTCTCACTACACTGACGTTCAAGAGCAGGCAAGAGAGGAAAGAACTAAGAAAGGCTATGAGAACATGACCTGTTAAGTTCAGGCAGCAGAGCCTTTCTCCACATCTTCTCCAGGCCCAACATACAAGATTTCCACCCTTCTTCATATTCCACCCCTGAGCATTACCCTTACAAAAGCAATGCTGAAACTTTGCTTTATATCTTCCCTTTCAATACCATCTTTAAACTTTTGCAGGGGAAGCTGGGCACAGCATTTTTCATTTCCATGTGAGTTGTGACTGTCCCCAGGGTGGGAGAGCTCTTGCAGCCAAACAAAGCAGCAAGGAGGGGGGCAGAATAGATCTTGGTCATGTTCCTTCACATCTTCCTACCAAGGCTGGGATGCAGCCCACTGATAGCACTGCCCACGTCATCATTTTGTCTGCCTTTAGCTGCAGAAGCTGGCAGGCTTAACCACGTGACAGGGGGATGATGAGCCTTTTCCATCAGAAGAGCCCACAGCTTTTTCCAGCCTCAGTGTAACTCTCCCTCAAGCTCTCCATAGCATCCTGTGTGCCCCCACCCACTGCCCCACCTGCCCTTGCCACACACCCAAACCCACCAACGGTCAGCTGTTTACCCCAGCACTGGGAGCAACTCTGCTGGCACAGTATGGTAGGAGATTGTGTGCTGGCTGCACGTGGAGGACTGCAATCCCCCCTCAGCCTTCTCACATGTGGAATGGAGAGCTTCTTTTTGCTCCATTTCTACTGCAGGTGCTGCTGTGCTAGTACAGCATTTCAGTGTCAAGTCTGCAAAAGGACAACTTTCTTTTAAAGGTTCATTGTCAATTGTTAATTGATGTTAAGGAAACCTGCCTCTATCTGTTGTTAGATCTTGAAAGTGGTTTTTAGTTGTCCGTCTTTTAAGAAAGCCTTGCTTTGTAGGTGTTTTTTTCTTGAGATGGTTCCTTTGTCAAATCACAAACTATGAAACTGTTTTGCTGGCAACATTTGTTTTTAGTGTAGGTAAAGTAATTTCCTAGGCAGAGTAGGTAAAATAAGGAGGTAATTTCCTATGGAAGTAGCAATGCCATTTATGTTAAGGCTCTGTCTCTTTCACAGAAAACTGAACTTTTTGGAAACAGAATTCTGTTTTTTCTTACTGGATTTTTTATTATTATTATTATTAATAATACAGTTTCTGGCATAGATGCATGTAATCATGTGCTGTATCCTAGCATGTGGATGTATTTGTGCCAAATGCTGTGAATCATCTTTTTAGCCATTTCCAGTCATGATCTGAGGTTTCATAAGATTATAAGGCAATTCATGTTTAAGCATCACCTCATCCTCAAGGTTCTTTTGTTTTGCGATGTGCTTTTTACAGCACATTATTCCCTGAAGGATTATTCTCTGAGTTAGGTTTGCCATTCATTCTGATATTGCTCATCCTTTGATGTCTCTTCCTCTCAGCTTGATACCCAGCTACTGCAGGAGAAGACAATGGGATGAGGCAAGAGCTTGCAGCAGAAAGACAGCCATATGTATGTGTCTCTCCTCCAGTCATATACTGGTTGCCTCCTTCATATCCTTTGATCCGTTGAGATCGGCACTTTGAGATGTGATGCTGCCTTTGTAGTTCTAGATAAGCAAAGTAGGTTAAGAAAAGCAGGAGAACTGGCAGAGCAGATCTTTGCAAAGGTAATTTTTTTTTCTCAGTTGTGGTTGTGTGAAGTTTTGCAGCTTTCTATTTTGGTGCATAACAGTAAGAATTAAATGATAGAAAAAAAACCCCAACATTCTTTGTATTCCTGGACGTTTTATGACAACTCGAACCAAAAGCTAAAGAAAAATGAATGGTGGGTTTGGTGGGAAACAACTGTTAACTTAAGGCAAGTGTGATAAATGTGAAGAGTGACAGCTACATTATTATTATATCAGTTCTGGTCTCTGTGCAAAGCTAAGGGCTTGTATTTTCTGTAACTTGCAGCCTTTATGAAGTGCCGGTGAACAAAAGACAAATTGCTGCATGACACCAGAGCTCTCTAATAGGGGCTGCCTTGAAAAATGTAGCTAAGTTTCTATTTTCAATTGACTCTATAAGTGAAAAGAAAAATGAAGGCAGAAGAACCACCACTCCATTCACCTGTTCACAGGAGATTAATTTTCAAATAGGTTTAGGACTATTGACTATAACATCATCCCCAGACATAAACACAGGAAAGATTGAAGGGTAGACAATCTCTCACACTCCATCTATCCTCTTACACTGCATTTAAAATTCAGTTACAGGAACTAGACCCTCTACAATTTTGAGTGCGTAGGAAAACTCCAGATTTTTCTTCCTTCTCCACCCCAGAAAACAGGTTTGCCATTAGTTTTCATACATGCAATGTATGTCACTTACTGAAACAAAGCTACTTTTACTTTCTTAAGAGCAAGAAAGATATTTTATGTCATTTAGCATATAGAAAATGCAGCTAAGTATATCTATTAGCTTGTATACTCTGTATTAGAGACTGAGAACTTATATGGCCTTTTGTCTGTTGACATACTCCTGAACAGGGAGAGCAAGAACAAATACTGAAAAAGAAAACATCTGTATTAAAAAACAGGGAAAGATTTGCTATAAATATTAAAAATACTTACACAGATGTAACATAGATGCTAGTGCAGGGAAAGCCAGTACTGTATGGAGGAAAGGAAAACCAGCTGGCTGTATAAAGCGGAGGTGAATGCAAAAGCATAGCTAGGAGCCTCTGTTCTGGGAGAGAGGGGGGGAAAGCCCTCACTGCAGGGAGAAAAAAAAAAAAAGAGGATGGTTGCAGTGGGTGCTCTTTGTGAAAAGAAGTAGTCGCTTGAGGAGTGACTGCTCGTGAGATGGTCAGAAGCCCCAAACTGCAGTTTCTGGTGCCCCGAGCTGCATAAGCAGAAGAACTCTGTGCTTGAGCTGGATTCAGTATTGCATGATGGAGGATGAGGAGGGCTGTGAAAGCAGAAGCAGAGAAAGGATGGGTTTTCTAAAGAGGACCGGCTGGTTGCTCTGTCAGCTCAGCATCGTCACCATGCTAGGATAGCACAGGCAGCTCAGGGGAATGGTGATGTCTGTGCCCACCACTATCCATTGGTGGACACCAGCTGGAGAAGGGCCATCTGCAAGAAGTTAGGGACAATGCACGACCATGCCAGAGCTGCTGAACCTCGAGGGCATGGTTGCTGCGTACTGGCAGGGTGAGACAAGGCAGAACCTAGGTGAAAGATGTCGACCCAAATTGACATGCCTACACTAAATGTTGGCACTTAGTCTTTGAGCAGCAAAATTCAGTCATACCTGCCTTTTGGTCAGTTTTTTTCTCAAGTGACAAGCAGCAAAACTACAAAGCAAAAGCCCATAAATTAATTGCAGACTTCTGGAGAGGAGTTCTTTAGCTGTATATTGTAATTCCATCTGCCTTTATTCACTCCCATGCAGAGATGTCAAAGGTGTAAGCAGGAGATGGA
Source organism: Megaceryle maxima (assembly GCA_024605025.1). NCBI lineage: Eukaryota > Metazoa > Chordata > Aves > Coraciiformes > Cerylidae > Megaceryle > Megaceryle maxima. Next base: position 37,000 of record JANHGN010025814.1, on the reverse strand, counting down.
AACACAGCACTCCTGAGCCTTTGCTTTTCTTTTTTACCTTTTTTGGGAACAGATGCTATAGCTGGTCTGTGAATATAGGCATTAACTGTTAGGTGTACCGTGTAAAGAAGTATACAGTATCTTTAACCACTGTCAGACCAAAGAGCACATGCATCAGGAATATATATGGTACCCAAGTAAGCCTAGGCGTTGGCATGACCCATTGCTCCTAAAGGCTGGTGGATAGTTTTAAGCCATGGGCTTAAAAGTGACTAGGAGAGAACTTCCAGAGAAATGGCCTGACCACTTAGGCCTTGTTGCCTCAGAAGACCAAGATAAAATAGGAACAGGGGAATGATGTCATTAGGAACAGGGGAATGATGTCAGCCATAGTTTGCATTTTTGTTCTTTCTTAAAAATGCTTTTAATGTTGTAATCCAGAATTTAACTCATTATTTAGGAGGAAAGCTACTACGTGACTGTGGCAGGTGCAGCCCCACCCCCTCCCTGACAAAACAGACAAAGCAAAGAAGGTGTGCAGCCGCCTTTGGGGGTCCTGGAGTGTTTCAGAGCAATGGGTCAGCAGGCAACCAGTCAGTCACATCCCGAGTGGCTTATTGGGCTGGGGGTGTGCACCCTAAGGACAGGGGAGAGCCAGTGGTTATCTGTGTGAAAGGACTATCAGAGCTGGCACTAGGAGTACAACAGGCTGCCAGCAGTACAGGACACTGACGGCTGCACCGGTGGACCCCGACCACCTCAGACCGCTCACTAAAGGGCTGCCAGGTGCTTTAAAGATACACGTCCAGGCTCTGAGAGAAAGGATCCAGGGGCCTGTAGAACATAACCAGCAAAACCCTTGGAATCTGCCCATGACTTGAGCACCCGAGGACACTTCCATGGATTGAGTGAGTCTCTGTGGATTGAGTGAGCCTTGCTCCCCCCCTTTTTGGGTGAGTGGTATCTTGGGCACTGTGGTGTGGGAGGTTTCCCTTTCATGAGAGAGGGTGTGCCCATTATGGTTCATTTTGCTATTTAGGTATTTGGGTGTTTGAGGATTTTTAGGTGGTTTTTTTGTTATGGGTATGGTTGGACTCAGTAATCTAGGAGGTCCTTTCCAACCATGAATATTCTGTGATTCTGTGATTTTTCTTTAAGGTTTAGGAATCAGTTGTGCAGTAGTTGATTTTCAGCAGACATCCAAACTTGCATTTGATCAGAAGGAGTGCTGGGCAACTTTGGTGGCAATGACCCCCCATTTTGGATAGCGGCTGCTGTTTGTTTTGTGGCTGCTTCCATGACAGTGATGGTCCCAATGAGTTCTGGAGAGTCTCACAGACCCAGCAGATACAGAAAAAATTAATTCATATAAATTGGTTTTGTAAAAGCAAGATTTTGGGGTGTGTGCTACTCTAATCATTAGGGAGGTCCAAAGAGTGTCACTAAGCTTCAAAGATCATTTTGGGCCAATGGCATCAAGTGGTAGAAGGAGGGAAAATTGCCAGGCAGGCTTTGTCCCTTGCTTGTCCCACAGTGAGAATTGGCATAGCTTCTGTCTCTTTCCAATTTGACATCCAAATTTTCCCAGATAAGTTGTTGATGCCTTATCCCTGGAAGTGTTCAAGGTCAGGTTGGATGAGGCCTTAAGCAACCTGATCTAGTAAGAGATGTCCCTGCCCAGTGCAGGGGGTTGGACTAGATAATCTTCAAAGGTCACTTCTGACCCTGACCATTCTGTGGTTCTAAATTTGATGATATTTTGTTTCCCCTTTTTTCCACTCTCCCAAAGCTGGCAGGAACCTTAGGGATGTGGGAAGACCAGAGGGTTTCAGTTATTCTCTCTCAGATGAACACCAGTGCTACCAATGCCCTGTGTCATAAGTGACAAACCTGTTCCTTAAGGATTTGAGTACTTTGCTCACTCTCTTGCCTAGTGCTCTGAGGCGAGGCTAAAACTATGCATGCCTTGCCTGACCAGCTGGATGCCACCAGATTAGAGTACATGACTGAGCTCTGTTTGCCTTCTGCACTGGCACTTTAATTTGGGTGCATTTCCTTTATTCAGCTGCCAGTTTTCACAAAACTTGTGAAAACATCGTTTTCTTTGATATTTCTTCCTGTCTACTGAATGTGCCATCAGATTCCAAAGCTACGAGGGAAGGTTTGACAGCAGGCTGCATGAGGATAAATCTCAGTCGCTTTGGAGAGCAGGCAAAAATGGCAGCTGATTAAGAATGTGACAGATGCTGTGTGTTGTGACTGTGACCTGCTCCTCATGCCTGCTTTCTCCGATTCATCCTGTATATATGTATATATGGGCACGAAGCCATGAAAAGTAGGATGCAAGTTATGACATCTCAGTGTCTCTAATGTTTATCTGGGAGGCCTGTGAGATCTGAGGACCACAAGGTGGCTGAGGTCTTCCTACTAGGGTCATGAGTGATTGTGGTTATCCTAGAGCTTCTGCTGCTTACTTTCACAAACTGGGGGTGTGAACTTCTAGTGTGTCACTTGTTCCTGGTCACCTCTAGTCTGTTAAGTGTTAACTTGCTCCCTGGCTTGACTTTAGTGTGGGCCACATTGAACACTGAAGTGGTGCCCTGCCGTGGTTTGGGGAACCACATGCCAAGGACCATTTCCAATCGGCATTGCGGGTGGGAGGGTGTGAAGCTTGGTGCCCTCCATACAACACACTACTTTAGCCCTACCTCAGTGGGCTCTGAACCCTCAAAACACCTGTACATGATCTCAGGATGTGTTCCAGGATGTGCAGCACTTCCCACTTTGAAATGAAAAATAAAGAAACTCAGATCTTAAAGAGTAGTGTACAGGGCTCAATGGGCCAAACGTTCCACTGCGGGGATGCAGGCTTAGCCTTGCACTCCGAGAATGCCTCCTGACCCTGTCTTTCCTCATGTCAATGTTGCCCGTGTTTCCCCACCTCTGTTTCGTTAGCAATAAAGGTGGATTGCACATACTCCAAAGTTCATTCAAAGCAAAATGAGGCTGTTCACTGTGATCATGGATTCGTAAAACCAAAGTGTGCTTGAGCAAACAGTTACCTGTAATATCACAAAAAAGCCTATCTAAATGTTAATGGGATTTTTTATTTTTTTTTTGGCAAATTCTACAGCTGAATAATTTTTCAGTTAAATAATAATTAAGATGATGCACAGGGCAATGTAGGCCAGTACTAATTCCTCTGAATGAGGCTTGAAACCCTTGGTGACAAGGGTGCTTGGTGCACATGCTGCCAGTACCCTTTGGGGAGAAGTTGACTGATCATGAGGAAGGTGTGCTGGGACAAAAGTTGCCTTTGAAAAGCCACTTACTCAGGTAGGACTCCATGGTAGGCCTACTTGAGAGAGTTTTGTGTGGTCTTTAGGTCAGACTTGAGCTATGCATCCATGTTGGCATGGTGTGGTGTAGACCTGAGGTAGTGGACTCTGTCTTGCAGCCAGGCTTCTGCAGGCTGGCCTGCCCAGGAGGTCTTTCTTGACTGTCTGAAAATCGCACAGAACAACCTGAGGTTTTAAGTATGGTGCAGCTTCCCGAGGAAGAAATTAACTTGACATAAGTGGTGAACCTGGCCTTTTCCAACCTCTTCTGACCTAAAGCTCTGGGAAATGTTCTTATTCTATTTATTATCTAGTAATTAATTGTTTTCCTACTTAATACACATAGTGCCAAAAAGGCAAAGAACAGTGCTTGTTTTACTGTAGAAAATGTAAGTTAAAACAATGATTTATTTTCCAGCATGGGATCTGTTTTCAAAGTCAGTACTCGGTGTTTGTAGCTCCATTCACACCTCTTTGTCATTATGTCTGCAGTTAATAGCTGATCATATTTAGAGCAGAGTAGATGTGGTATCTCTCACATACTGAGTTTCTGCTAAAAGGGCAGTTTACTATGTGGGATGGAGCAAGATGTGCCATGTAAATGTAGGAGACAGCCTCAGCCCAAGAAAGGCTGTAGTTCAACTGTACTGCCTTCCATCATTCACTGCGTCTTGGATTAGGCCTTTGGGAGACCTGGGAATGAAACTGAAATTCCTAAAGCTGGTGTAGATGGGATGCGTCAGCGAGAAAGGGACTGGAGGGGGAGAAGTACTTGGTGAAGAGGTGACCTGCTGTTTCACACAAGCTAGAGACTGAGAGACAGAAGACATCCAACATGACAGGCCAACCTTTCTAATGTGGAGGGCTGCCTGGTGGCTCCAGCTGGGGATCACAGCTTAGATAGTCACCTAGTGTCACCTGAGACCAGATGGCGAGGAAGGGAGCTCACAGTGGGGAGCTTTGTTTTGTTTTATGGTTTTTAATTTTTCTTTCCTAGTGAAGGCACTCAATATTGGTCAGTCAGAACAGCAAAGGAGCAAAGCCTTCTACAACCTCCCTACCACCAAAGCAGCCCCAGGTCTGCAAAGCCTTTGAAGAAAGACTTGGTACACAGAGATGCATTGGGGTGCCCACTGGGGCTATTACTGATGTCACAGGGAGAGCCTCTGCTCAATTTTGATCTTTTTCCAGCAATTTTGCTTATACCTCTGCCAGGCTGCTTTTGGTCATCAAGCTGCATTTGTGGCTGGCTATGCTGGCTAGAGGGAGATCACAGGGGCTTGAAGTCTGCGTGGCTCAGCACTGTGCTGATAGGCAGCAGGTGAAGGCATGGAGCTTCCCTCCTTCCATAATATTACACAGTTAGGTGGGGAGTGGGTGTTCTGTTCCTTCCTCTGGAGCATCTGGTGCCGGTCACTGTCTGAGACAGGACACTGGATGAAGCATTGGTCTGTCCTAGTGTTGCAATGCCGACGTTTCTGTCTCCCTGGTGGGCTAGCATCCTGTGATGTCCTTCCAGCTGGTAATGTGCCCAGGACGGAGTTTTAGCACCATCCGCTACTTGAGCTGCTTGCAGCCTCAGTGTAGCATTACCAAAAATAAAGCTGTTTCAATGAAGCAAGTGTTTGGAAACAAGCTGTCTCTCTCCTGCTCTCTTTCTCTCTGCCCCTGAGGGTGGCAGAGTGTGCAAGAGCAGAGGGAGAAGAGGAGCTTGGCAAAGGCCGACCAGGGCACTAACCCTCCTTCTTTTCCTCCCTTCGCCTCTTGGGGGAAAGAAACAAACACTTAGGCTGCACAGAACCTGCTCACCAAGACCCCACCCTAATGGCTTCATGTGCAAAAAGAGCTCTAGGTATCAGTTTGCCATCCCTTAACCCCTCACCTGACATGTTGAAAGAGAAGAAGAGAGTCAGGAGCCAAACACAACATTAATCAGATTCAGACCTTTCTTGGGACTTCTTGATTTTAACTTCAGTTTCCCTGTTTCAGTTACTTACCTCATTTCTCCTGAACACCAGGGGTGATAGCCCAGACAATGGCCTGTAACATCCTTCACAGGGTAGATTTTCTAGTCTCCAGCCCAAATGTTTACTCCTCATTCTGGCTAGTCCCCAGCTGAAACAGTTAGCCAGCTGGCTGGACATGTCTTTTTACAGCTTATGTTTTCATCAGAGGCTGAAGTGAGCCTGTACCATTGAGGAAGACAGCAGATTTTTTTTATCCTGTTTTCACATTATGCACTCTGAAACATCTCAGCTGGGACAAGTTAAATCTTGGAGGCATAGTCATTGCTGCAGAAGTGTCAAGGAAGATTAAAAACAGGCATAGAAGTACGACTGCTAGAGTAACCCCCAGGAAAAAAAAAAAAAAAAACAACTAGGAGGAGAGCTTTTTGCCTCGTTGCTAGGTAGAAAGAGGTTAGAAACTGTGAGCAGAGACTCTTGCTGCTTTTTCATTCCTACAGTGTGTCTGCAGCTTGGAGGCTGGGTATACATGTTCTGTAGTGAAAGACAGCAGCATAGGCCAGTTTTTCTGTGTAACAGAAAAAAAAAAAGGCACAACATTCAGCTGTTAGTCTAGAAAACATCATGGCAGTGATGGTGATAGTTTATTAGTACAGGTATGTGATGGAGATACCGTACCAATGCTTGTTCCTGAGCTCCCTGTCCAAATGAGCAGAAGGGATGATTGTGAAATGACTTCAACATTGTTCAAAGATGATGACCAAGAGAAGGGTGTAGGGGGAGTTTAGACTAGCCTGCTAGCATTTAAAGTGTATTAAAGCAGAGGAGAAGAGGGGAGTGTTTCATGTGGCACGTTGTGAGTAACAAGGAGCCAAAAGCTGGGATATAGGATATACAAAAAGAAAGTTTAGTCTCGGTTTCAGGAAAGATGTTCTGTCAGCTATTACATAGTTGACTCGTTTCCCAGGGGAAATCACAAGGACAAGATTTTTTAAAACCAAATGGGGCAAAGAATGAGAAAATTCAGAAATAAAACCAGTCCCAAACTGGCCCCCACATGAATAGCCAAGGTCTGGTATGTTCTTTTCAGCCCTTTGTGGTTCTTGCTCCCCAGTTAATGCCTCCCCATTAACCCTTGAGCAGCCACCATGTGTCAGATGCCTGTTAATGTGGCATATTCTCTTCCACTTGTGTCATCTTTCTGCTGCTCTATACTGTCCATTCTCCTTCCTATGCTTGCTCCCTTATCCTCTCCCACCCCACTGCCCCCTCAGGGATCGAGCTGTGTTTCCTCCTGTGTCTGGTTCCACCTTCCCCCCAAATTTTTGTTAGTTTCTTACTGCAGAGGACTGTGTTGTGCTGAGCTCCTGCAGTAGTGGGTCACTAACCGGGAAACGCAGTTTTTCATCCCTACAGCTCCATGCACCTGGCTGAGAGCAGGGATGACTGTTACCCACATTTTGCTTATATGAGGAAGCTGAGAGGCAGCCAAGAGAAGAGGTTTACTTGAAGTGTCATGGTCAAGCCAGGAATGAGCTGACTCAATCCTCTGGTATCCCATACCAAATCCTTTCTATTGTCCTGTGGTTCCCGCTCTCCTGTCTGACCTATCTGTCAGGAAAGTCTGTAATGTGAGAGTAGTCTCAGCATGTTAGGCAGCACAGAGGAAAAAACATGAAACAGAGGGAGATTAGATTTAGGTGTGATGCTGGAAACTTCCCAATTCCCTCTGGATTAAGCATTTAAACCATTGTTGCCATTTATTTCATCAAATAAACAAGGCAGATTGTAGCATTATTTACCAAGTAAGGAAGTCTCCATAAAACATTCCCCAGATTTGAAGTAATCATGTTTTTCAACGGAATATTAAAAAAAAAAAAAGAAAAAAAAGAAAAAAAAAAAAGTTGGCACACAGCATCTTCTCTTAAGTCTAGGCAAGAGACAGACATTTATTTCCAGTAGCAGCACACAGCGTACTGACTGTAACTAGGTGAGAATGCTAAACAGACCCAGTTTCCCCGCTGGCCTCTGAAAACAGGGATAAATTCTTCCACAGACAAAAATCAGATGGTGTGGGTATTGCTAAAATCCTGGCTTCCTGAAGTCAGAAAGCTGTGCAAAGTTAAAGGCTCGGAGTGTGAAAGATTGTTAATTAATTATTATCTTCATTGAGATATTGTCATGATTTGCCAGTGGTACCAAGGTCTGTCAGAAAGCTTAGCCCTACGGGCAGGCAGAGCATTTCTGTGATGGCCTTAATTTATCCTTTGCTGGATGAATAATGCACAGTTTCTCATGCAGAGGAGGGGAAATCAGGCCGTTGTTACAGAGGTAGGGGATGAATTAAAAAAGACAGGAGAAGGCAGCTGCGATTTGGACAGTTATTGTCTCCTGATGCACTTGCCTAATTTGTGGAGAGAGTGGGAGACTGAATGCAAAATTGCTGTGGGTTTGCTATTTTTAGTGTTGCATGATACACCACCTCTGCTGTGTGAGTGCTGCATCTCTGCCACTGGGCCTCACAGTGAAGGTGCTCCAGTACTCGCCATTCGGGTCAGGACGGCCGCATGCATGATCTCTAAGACCACATTTTATTGTAAGATAATAACTCTCCATATTCATCCCATGGCTGATGCTCCATTGCTATACAGTGCACTCTGGGGTTTCTTCCTTGGCATGTGGTGGTAATCCCTACCAAGGAACCGATGATGAGGGACGGGTAAGGGGACACCCACCGCTTCTGTGGGATCTGCCTTTTCGCAGTCGTGCTGTAGCGTCAGAGCACCGATCAAACAGCACAGAGGGGCCACAGTGCTGAATTTGAGCAGGTTGTTAAAAATGCTGAGTCAGTGGAAGTCTGCCTGGTGGCCAGGCTGTGGAAGAAGTCAGACTGAAGAAGGACCACTGAAAGCAAGAGCCCAGAGGGAGATTGGAAGCAGAGATAAGAGATCTGGGTCTCTTGCTGGGAGATAGAGATGGCTTATGTAGCTGGTTCTCATCTCACTCTTCTCCACAGTTCAGAGTGCATCTCAGATAGTTCAGCACTGCAGGTTCTCTCCTGTTGCACAACCCCACAGAGCATCTGTTGTGACCCTATGGGTTGCTGGGACCAGTGATCGGCTGTGTGTGCTGTGAAGGCACGTGCCAGACAGTAGCTGCAGCACTGCATCACAACTGAGGTGTTTGTTGCTACCTGCAGGTGTGTTCCTGTCTTTGTAGTGTACATTGTCCACCTTGACTTCAGGAAGGCTTTTGACGCTGCCTTCCATAACATCTTCATAGAGAAGCTGTTGAAGTGTGGGCTGGATGAGCAGAGAGTGAGGTGGATTGAGAACTGTCTGAATGGCCAGGCCCACAAAGTGGTGGTCAGTCACAAGTAGTCCAGCTGGAGGCCAGTTACTAGCGGCATACCTCAGTACTGGGCCCAGTATTGTTTAGCATAGTTTATGATGAGAATGGGGGGCACAGTGTACCCTCAGCAGGTTTGCTGATGACACAAAACTGGAAGGAGTGGCTGACACACTTGGAGGCTGTGCTGCTGTTCAGCAAGGTCTGATCAGGTTGATGAAATGGGCTGCCAGGAACCTTGTGAAATTCAGCAAGGGGAAGTGTAAGTCCTGCCAGCCCCATGCACTAGTATATGCTGGGGGCTGCACATCTGGAAAGCAGCTTTACAGAAAAGGACCTGGGGTCCTGGTGGACAACAATTTGAACACATGCCAACAACACGCATTGTCAGCTAAGAAGGCTAATAGTGTTCTGGGCTGCATTAGCACGAGTTGCCAGCAGGTTGAGGGAGGTGATCCTTTCCCTTTCTTCAGCCCTGGTGAGGTCACACCTGGAGTCCTGTGTCCAGCTCTGGGCTCCCCAGTACAAGGCACAGACATGCTGGAAAGAGTCCAGCAAAGGGCCACTAAAATGTTGAAGGGACTAGAAATGAGGAAAGGCTGAGAGAGCTGGGACTTTTTAGCCTGAAGAAGAGAAGGCTCAGGGGAATCCTACCAATGTATATAAACACTTGAAGGGAGGGCACAAAGAGGAACCTGGCTCCATCCAGGACTAGAGGCAATGGGCACAGCCTGCAACACAGGAGGATCTGTCTGAACACTGTTTGACTGTGAGGGTGACACCCAGTCCTGTTAAGGGGCATATCTGGAAAAGCATTAATCAAACCAGCCAAGGTTGACTAAGAAGGGCTTCCCAAAAGGCTTCTGAGTGCACATTTTTTATTATCTTAAGTGTGACGTGAATATTCCTTAGATCCTCGCAGAAATTGTATTGTGATTTCTCCCCTACTTGATTTGAAATGAGCCTTTCTCCCATTCCTGGTTAGTTCAGTTTTTTTGCTAGCCCTGATGTGTTGTTTTACAGCGTCCCAAAGTATTGAAAATGTTTATGTGGCTCCCAAAATTCAAACTGATTACAGACTCAAGAAGGAGGTGGAGGAAGAAAATACTTTTTTCTTTTTTCACCACTTCTGCTTCTAATGCTGGAGGCTTCTCTCCAGTGAAAACAAGGCAATGTCAAGTTTATGTTATCTTGGGGATCTTAAACTCCTTGTGCTTCAAGAGCCTGCAGGCAAGAGACCTCACCCTCTGGTGCTGTGCTGAACAGAGGCTTGAGCCTGCTGACATTCTTGGGAGTCTGATGACTGTTGCTCCACTCCAGAGCCTTTACAGCATCAAAACATTGGCTCATTTGCCACTTGTTCCCTCCCAACCTATAAAGGAGGATTGTGGGTTACTGCTGTGCATCAGTTTTGTGCAATGTGGCCGTGTCACATGTCATAGTTGTTTTCTTAGTTATTTCCCTCAGTGTTCTCAAAGCTTTTCCTTAGTGATCTAGGTGGGGGAGAGGGGAGGGAGGGGAACTTCAACCCTCTCTATTCACATTCTCATGGTGTATTTTCCAGCCTGGATTTTTTTAAGACACAAGCTTTGGATCAGCCCTTGAATTTTTGCAGTCATGAACAACCAGGTCAGGAAACCATGATCTGTAAAAAATCATATGGGCTTCCAGGTTTGTGGCTTACTTCATTTTGCTGGCAGACTGCGTAGCACTCTGTCTCAGCTCTGCTGTGTGAGCTACAGCTGCTCAGCGCTTCTGGGAATTTGAGCCACTTACTGTTAAGGCATCAAGAAACAGATTTAGATTCCTCCTTTCTAACCCTCTAACTTTAAAGAAACTCTCTTTGTTTCTTTTATGGGGCACCTGACACCAAACAGTCCCTGCTAGTTTTAGTAAAATTATAAGGATAGGGTAAAAACCAGATCCCCTTGAGGCTCTTTGGAAAATCGAGGGTGTCTAAAAAGAATTCTTATCTATCTCAAAGGTACCCTCAGCTGGTCTTCTGCATGAAGCCATGGAATATTAATCTCCAAGCTATTCTACATTTACTCTTATTTTTCCCTAATGCTTAATCTTAAGAGTTGGGGCTTCACACTGTCTTGTTAGCCAAAGAGTTTTTCTCTTCTGTCTCTCTTTCCAGTTTTCCTCTCAGGCCATCAGTGGCCATTTTGCTGGACAAGCAGATGTGCAAGGATACAGACACCCAGCCCTGAGGCAGGTCCTAAACTCTGCCCAGATCCTTGCTGATCTCTCTGGTGGGCTGATTCCAGACCTTTACAGGTGGCTGCTCATTAGAAATATTAAGTGTAGTGCATAAGGGGAGGTTTGGGATGGACAAATCAGGCCCTTAGTAGTCCCTGGCTCAGTAGAGTATGGGTGTCCAACCCACTTAGGCTCATTTTGGTAGTCCCAGCCATGGAGCTTAAAGCAGATGGAGATCCTTAACCATATAAGGTCCTGTTTGCACTTGATGTGATATTTGGCTATTGTGGTTATTGCTATTATTAGTACTGTGGCTGTCCCACAAGGTCATCAACTCACATCTGAGTCCTAGGAGTTGGCTGACACAGCCCTTGGATGTGGCTTGGTTTCCCACAGGGAATTCCAGAGAGGTGCTGGGGTGGGGAATTAACACCACAGTTTGTGGGGGCACAGGTCTGGGATCAAGGCAAGAAGTTTCACAGCCCCCTTAGTTGACTCTTACTTGAGTGTCACGACCCAGAGGTTCGACTCTGGAGCCAAAACTAGGGGGATTTTGTTCTTGTTGCTGTTGTGATCCTACTCTTTGACCAAAGTTACTTTGTGCCCCTGTTTCTCTGTCATTCCTTATGTCTTACTGTTCAGCCCCTCTTACAACTCTCCTTGTCTGTTTGGGGTCTCCCCTGACTTGATCTTGGCTTCCCAGGCACCATACTCAAAGCTGCCACAGTTTCAAAATAAACAGCAAAAGGAGGGAATTAATCTCCAAGCAGCAAAGTTTGCCATTGGTATTTGGTTATCTTGGAACAGGTCAGCCATGCCGCTGGTGAGCACCACTACAGATTTCCAGGTCCCATCCCCCACATTGCCAGGTTTCTCCCTTTTCTGTGTTCTCTCCTATTTTATGCCCTCCCAGGCTCCCCTTTAGTCACCAAGGTCTGAGCAGGCGCTGCCATCCTGTCGTGGCAGCAGGACAGAAGCTGGTCAGGAGTGGGTCAGGGCAGAGGAGAGTGATGAGACCTGGTGTGGCTTGCTCAGCCAGTCCAAGGGGTAGCAGTGCATTAAGGGTGCCAGGTCCTGTCTGTTTTCATGCCTGCACTCCCCTTGCACTAACCTGGCTGTGTTTAGGGTATGGAAGCCATATAGCTGTGTTCATGCTGCACTGTGCCCCTGGGATGGCTTGCTTGGCCTACTGTTAGCTGATGAAATCCCTGCAGACCACTGCTGGGGTGTCTGTGTCATTTTGTTGTCCAAAAAACAGATTTGTTACCTGGTGCACAACAGACCAATCCTCACACTCAGGAGAGATATTGTTTATTCAGGCCTCAGTGGCAATTCCCCAAATAAGCACACCCGACAGCATGATTCATGTTACATTTATACACAAAAATCACTTGGCAGCCCCTTCCCCTCTACAGTGACTGATCACACATTTGCATATGATTGCAATTTCTGCTGTGTCATTCTACTTGCATGCCCAGGGGAAGGGGCTTCTCCTGGGCAGGGGTCTTTTTGACCTGTGGGGGTGATTTTCAGTATTATAATGTAACACGAATTTTGGGTGTGCTTGATTTGTGGAATTACCACTGAGCACCCAGGCCTGAATAAACAATCTCTCTCCTCAGAGTGTGAGGACTGGTCTGTTGCACACTAGGTAATGAACTGGCTTTTTGAACAACAGTTTTTGGCGACCCAGATGGGAATAAACCTGACAGAGTTTCAGACAGTGCAGCTCTTTTTGCAATTTCATCTGCTTTTCAATTTCCTTTAGTCCCATCATTTTGCCTGGATTGGTGTGCCTTACAATGCATAATTGCCACTTCTTTTGGCTTGTTTGCTGCCTCAAGCAGTCTTAAAACTTCCTTACTCTATTTTATTGGTTTTCCTTAGGATGATAACAAACCTCTTTCCTTCCAGATTGCACCATGTACATTTAGTACCCCAAAGGCATATTTTGAGTCTGTATAAATACTGACCCACTTCTCTCCCAATATTGCCAGTGCTCAGATCAGTGCAATTAATTCTGCCTTTTGAGCATAGGTGGTAACAATGCTGCTTCTGTATCTTCCTCTAAGGTCACCGCAGCATATCCAGCTTTCCGTTCACCTTTAATAACACTTCTGTTTTTTTCATTGCTCCCTCCCTGAATGTTCTCAGATCAGGTAGGCTTTGTATAACCATGGGTTTACTCATTTCACATTTTTAATTAGGGGATGATTTTATAAATTGCCTCAACCCTTACCTTTTTCCCCTCTTTGGATGATGCAGGCTCTTTATGACAGGAGGATGGTGGCCCCACTGTGAAGGTGTTTCCCTTCAGCCTCATCACTGCACCATGTTTTATATATAAATATATATAGAACATGTTATATATATACTATACCCTCTCTTTGTGCATATGAGTGGGGACCGTGTCCCAGGGATGAAAGCGCTCATTGTCTCTTAAAATGGGGCATATTGTAACAGGAAACAGGGAAAGAAAACCAGCAGCAGTTATCTTGTGCCCTGCTAAGCCATAGCACCACAAAATACCAAGAGGGTCTCCATTAAACATTTGTGATCTTGCAGGGATTTAGGTAGTTGGTGCAGAAAATGAATGGCAGAAGAGCATGTCTCAGCGGGAGACCTGGCTGATTGTGTAAGGACAGAACACAGAGGAGTTCCAGCCCTCACAGATTTCTCCTTAGAAATATGCCCAGGAGGAAAAACCAGCCATCCCTATGGCAGAGCTTTTTTGCTTTAGGTGAATTAATTTCTTCTCCTTAGAGGTGACTGCTTAGCAATTGCAGGATGTTTGAGCACACTCAGTATTTCCAAACCAAATTGCTCATGTAGGCGAAATCCATCCCTGAAATCTCCTTTCTGCCTGCAGTCTGAGACCAGATAGTGCAGTCCTGGAGGGAAAGATAATTTAATTCCCCAATTCAGTAAGGGGTTTTTTTAAGTATTAAGGTATTTTTAAACTATGTCTAAAATTAGGATTTCTACATCCCTGCATGTATGGCTTTGCCCAGTCCTGGCTCCCTGTGATCTGCTGGTTCACTGTGCCTGTGGTGCCTGTGCCCTGCATGTGCTGAGGGTATCTCCTGATGTTCCAGGGTAGAGCCCTTTCCACTTGTGGTTACTGCTTGAGGACAGCCTGTCTGCTTGACTGTGCAAAATCTTCCCCTTCCCTGTCCAATGAGAATTTGCCTCAGGCTGATGCAGGCGCTGGGGTTGTTTGGAGGTATGGCCATTGCCCAGGCAGGCATGGAGTTGTGACTGGACACTGTCCATGTTACGGTGAGAAGAGCAGGCAAATGTTTGGCAGCACACAGCTAGCTGGTGTGCCAGCCTGCATGCCCACTGCTGTGTGCCAGCTCCAGATCCTTCCTGCGGTTAACCAGTTCCTCACCAGCCATGCCGAACTGCTTCTGGATCCCCTCATCTCCTGTCATCCTACCCAGGATAAGAATTGCTCCCAGATTACTCTGTATGTGCACTAGAAACTGGAATACTAATTTGCATATGAACAGAAATGACCTGCATGTCCAGAAGCCTGTCTCAACTATCATTGTAAAAACAGATTTAGTCAAGATAAAAAACAATTCATCTCTGAGAAATAAGTGGGGACTTCTGAACTTTTGGAGCCCATTTGGCTTCCCTAGAAAGACAGACGACTTCTATAGTGTACTAGCAATGCAATAGCAGCTGGCTTTTCTCTCTCTTCTTTGTAGCACAGAAACAATAAAGCATCTCTTTTCCTCTACTGGCCCCCAAGGGGGCCAGAAACTGGTACAAGGCCTCTGGGCTTGTTATTTGGCAAGACTTTCCCTCTGCCCCTTTAGGATTTTGGGGAATGGAAAGAAGAAGAGGCTCTGCTGGTTTTGCCAGGACGGGTCCCTCAGGATGGGCACCCACCATGCACCCCATGCCATTCAGTTCAGAGAGGTTTGGTGCCCCAACTGCCTGACTCCCTCATCACATCTAGCAAGGCCCCAGTGTTGCAAAACATTCCTACAAATACATCAGTTGGACTATGTGGGTAGTCCCCTTGACTTTGAGGAGACTGTTGTGCATTTAAACACAGGCAAGCTGCTGATGTTCTGGACAGCTTTGGGGCCTGAACAGTAAGCTGTGTCCTGAAGGATGCTTATGTGGTGGTCACTCCCTCTGGAGCCAGGGGTATCCGAGGAAGCTTAACGCTCTGGAGTGAGGATGAGATCTCATTTCCTGTGGAAAGTTTAGAGGTTACTTCCCCACTGCTGGGTTCACTTGACAGACCCTGTTCAGACCCATTTCCCATCTTCCCTGAAGTCTGTAGGCTTACGCTGAAGTCACCATCCATCCTGGCTGGAGCAACGCAATGGGGACTCATGACCAGGGTCTACAAAGCAATAGGAAGCCCCTTCATATTCTAGCTCTAAGCACCAATTACTATACAACCCATTAGGGATACATTATGATAAGCTAAAGCCTTTATGTCACTCAGCGATAAAACATTTATGGTCTAATGCTTTGGGAAAAGAAAGAAGGCAATTGCAAAGTCTGAAAAGGCTAAGTTTTTATTAACAGCCATCTTCAGGCTAAAACTGTATTTAGTATCATATTAAATGATACTACTGTGTACTATTGTAGCACGTAGCTGCTCAGAAATAGCTTTAAAGAGAAAAGGAGAATGAGTTAATAGAGCCCAAGGTACAGATACTCAGCCAGCAGAAATCATCTTTCCTATGTGGAAGTTCATTGAGTTGAACATTTTTACATCTGCTGATCATTCTGGCCATAAATTGAAAGCACAAATTTAAGAACAAAAAAATACATTAGAATACTTAAGAGGATATTCAACTATACTTTAATTACTGTTAGAAATCTGTGGTGGAAAGTGGCCTAGAACAAGAGCCCATTGTCTGAAATTGGTATTGCAACTGTGGTTGCCAGTGGTGTTTTTTGAGAGTTAGGCACTTAGCTCTAATTCTGTAGGGTCTGTGCCCCCAGCTCCTTGGCTTTGTCGGCTTTAAATATTTCATGTGTTACATAGCAAAGCTATAACAGCATTTGAATTCTAGGGACTATGCTTTAATGGCCAGCAGCGAGTACAGTAATAGCAGCAGTGGGTAATTTCAGATACCTGCAGAGATAAATGCATATTGTTCACTGGAGACACATTATACATGGATGTAATATTGTATTGCCATGGGGATTTTTTAAAAAGAAAGGTATATTGGTATGACTCTTTTCCACTGAAGTCCAGAGACTGATTTCCTGGACCTGTAAGAGAGCAGCCAATTGCTGCTAAAAGTCCCAGCAAAGGGAAAACAGTTGTATGCACCCGCATCCAGCCACCCATCATCATATGGGGTACTGACAGCTTCACCCTACATAAGGCTGTCACAGCTGATGTGCGAGCGTACCAAATGCTGCTCTGGAGCTACCTGATCGGATGATGGAAGTTAATGGGGGTTCTGGTGTCACCATTCGCACAGCCACGGTTGTGTCCCTGACTTTAAAAATTGCAGTGAGGAGCTCTGAAGTCACAGGAACTGACTTCTTATGTTGCGTGGCAGGATTTCCTCACACTCAGTGGAAAGAGAGCAGAGTGCAGCAGTCAGATGCACAAGCTCTTCATTCCTATTTTGAGAAAATCAAATTTCTTCTGGAAGTTGGACTGTCTCATTCAGGATATTATATCGTTTCATAGTGCCTGGTAACTTTCCTGTGCTAAAGGCTGACCTGTGTATATCACTTAACAATTTACTTCTATCTGACCCCTATTTAGTAGTCTGAGTTTATCTTCTAAGCTTTGCTACATAGACAGTGAGTTTTGCATGGAGGGACAGAAGGTCTGAAATTGCAGTGTAGAGCCCATGGAGGAAGGCACTGTGGGTTACATTCTCTCAGATCTAAAGAAAAAGGGCCAAATTCAGCATCCATGTTAGTGATGCTGGGGGGAGAGGTGTATAGGTGCCAGATCAGCATGCTCTTCATACTGGCACAGAAGATAATGGCTTGGATATTGCTGCTGCTGCAACAAGGAAAAGGCTGAATTTTGTACGTGCTATGGAAAATAACTTCAGATACATGGAGGAAAAGCATGGAGGATGAATCTGTTGGCTCCTGGATGATGAGTTTGCACAATGGAGAGAGGGCCAGAGGTGAGTAAAGACAGGAGGGTTTTGGAGGAAGGAAAACATATTTGGTCTTAGGTATGTTAAACATAATTTGTCAAGGAGAAGCATATGAAGGACAGGCAGAGATGTGGGGCTGGCACTGAGATGAAGATGGGATGTGGCCAGTCAGCTCCTGGAGGACAGTTAAAGCAGGAAGAGTGAGTGGGGTGATCCCAAGGAATCGTTCAAGGCTAAGGGGGGGGCTGTGCACCTCCAGCTGTCCTCGTCTGGCTCCCCTCTTTCTACTGTGTCCATTCCCTCCATCCCCTCCTGGTGCCCCTTCTGCAGCATGTGGCTTGGTCTCCACCACCTCTGCCCACTGCCCTCCTCACCATTGATGGGGCTGGACACAGTTGCCCAGCAGGCAGGGATGCTTTTCAGGGGGCTCTGTGGCCGCATGAGGGTTCAGAACCTGGACGTGGCTAGGTGTCTAATTCCCAGAGGGTCACAGGAGCTCAAATCCCTTTGGCAGTTCTGGGCTTCCCCTTTTGGGTGGTCTATGGATAAAGGGGAACGGTCTAGAGCAGCCTGAGTGATTTGTTCGAAATCTGAAATTGAATTAGCAGGAGATCTGTGCTTTGTTTTGGTTCTTAAGTAGAAACAGCTGCTGTAGAGAGATGGGGAGAATAAAAAAAAGCTGCTTAATCAGCCTTACTTTTGGGCAACTGCTTGGAGATCTCCCTGCAGGGCTGGGTTCCTGCTTCCCATACACATCTACTAGCATGTTTTCCTGGAGTTTTTGTTTTTCAGTTTGAAAATGTAGGTCAGCGATAGAGTGGAAGTCACACCACACTGGAATATGTAGGTCAGGAAAACTGTACCAAGAAAAGAAAAGAAAAAAAAAAACAAACAACATTTTACAACTGCTTCCAGCAGGAAAAGGCCACACTGAGAATTGGGCTTTTGAATGGGATATCCTCTCCTGATCCAAGTGCCCTGTCTGGGATGCCCAGCAGTTTGCAGCCAAGAATAACAGGAGGATCAGAGAAGGGGAAAGGGGGAGAAAGGGAGAGTAAAGTGTCTAACCAGCTCATATGACCTTCCATTAGATACTTAGAAAAAGGGCTGGTATGAGCTCATTTTTCGTGAGTTTTAAGCCCTCCTTCTTACGATGCTGAGCCAAGGGTTTTTCTGGAGAATCTGAGTCACAAGGCTTGCAGCTGGAAAGAGGGGATTGATAGCAGCAGCTCAGCAGGCACAACCAAGTGTGAAGAGCTGGGAAGGGAGCAGCAAAGCCACTGGTTTTCAACAACAACACAGTTATTTTTGTAGGAATAGGGAACGAGTGGGAGGAACACACCAAAAATATTAGGAAGGGGAAGATGGTGGTTGTCCTTATGTCACTGTTTCTGCTGCTGCTCTCAGAAGCCCCTGGAGTAGAGGGTTTATATAAACAGGTTGTGCACATGTGTGTGCATGTAGGGGAAATCTGCTTTGTGATTTCATGGTAGGCTCAGCTGGATGTGTGTTTGAGAGCAAGGAGATCTCTTATGAAGTTCGGTGTCCTAGTTTGCACTTGCCTGTCTTTTGTTTTATTTGGACATTGAGGGAAATGAGGGCTTTTTTTAAAAAAAAAGTGTTTTCCCTCTTATTCCCTTAAAAAAATTATTTACGAAGGGTGGAGTGAAGAAAGAGATTTGGGGGGGGAGAAGAGGACTTGCCCACCACTGAGATAGACGAGCTTTTCTCCTCATCCCCAGATCATGCAGTATTTTATATAGAGAGGGGGTTTTGCTGGAGCTTGACTAGAGTCCTGTGCCTTGTGCTGCCACGTCTGATATTTGATCAGGAGAAGGGAAGAGCAGGGGGGATGCTTTTGCTCTGGCTCAGCCTCAGTGCATTCCCTCACAGTAAGGGCTGGGCTTCCTGTAGGCAGGGGAGCGTGAAAGCTGTTTGGTATAAAACACAAGGCTCTTTCCTAGTTCCACTTGAGTTTTCTTGTCTGTCAGTTAGTACTTCATTGGTATTTTTCATAGCAGATGCTGATGAAGGACAAGAGGTGCCTATGTCCTGTTACATCCCTCTGTCCACTCTTTCTGCTGACAGTCCAGACCCTTATTTTCTATTACCCTTTTCCCAGGATAGGTGGCAAGCCAAAGCTATTGGCCTATATAAGTCTTATTAACTCTAACAGGAGTCACCTGCATGGGAAGAACATCTCCTTGGGTGTTAATCAAGACATGTCTCTTCTCAGCCCTCACTGCAGACTGATGTATATGGCTGGTTCTTTTCTATTTCATTTTTAACTAAGGGATCTAATCGGGGATATCTCACACTGTGCTGGGAGTGGACAGTTACACACAGGCACAGATCTTCCTGGAGTCCTCTCTCTGGGGAGCATTGCTTGCAGTAAATGAGTCCCCAACAGCTATGGCACTTGGCTTCCCTGGTCATGGTTGCATTACTGACACTCAAGTAGAGATATGTGCTCATTTTCAATAGAAACAGGAAAGCACTGGCTGCAGCTCTGTTCAGACATTTTCTGGTTGCTTCATTCTTTTCAGCCACTTGCAGGAATTTGAATTCATATGGAGGGAGGAGTTTAATTGTCTGTGCCATTAAACAAGGTAAACCCCAGGCTTCATTTCAGGGTAGGACCTGGGAATGCCTGTCAGTGCTTCTGGCACCCTGCTATCCATGCAAAGGATGCCTGGGCTGGGAGGGTGCTGCTGCCTCCTCCAGCAGTTCCAGGGTATCTGGATACCTCTAGGACCAGGACTATGAAACAGCAAGCACACGAGCTGCACCACAGACATAGTCATAACAGCTGGACTATGCATGACAGTATTGGCTCTTCCCATGAACCTGCCTTTTGCCCCTCAGCTCCTTGCCATCCCATGCCAGCACAGATGACCTCCCTGAGATACCCTCAGTCCTGCAATTCTACTGTGGTGCTTTTCTTATCCTAGATCTTCCTCCCCATCCATACCTTACTGTCACCTCTGAGCATCCCCTGTAACACTCACAGCTCTGCCCTGTAGCCCCCTGTCCCTCTTTTCCTGGGCTTTGCATGCTTTCCTCTCTCCTTCCTACTCTTTTTTTTTTCTCAGCCATCCCAGTCCTGGGTGCTTCACACAGGCTGGTACATATCCCCGATCTGAGACCTGTGTGGCTTTCCTTCCCACACCATCCCAGTCCTAAACACCCTGGAGCTCCGTGTGACCCTGCAGCCCTCTTACACTACCTGTTTTGAGCCCCCTCCCACCTCTGCTAGCCTCCGTCAGCCTCACCTGCATGGCATCTCCCTTGCTGTTCCTGGCAGGGCTGCTCCCATGACTTGTTCAGCATAATTCATGTCCTGTCTGCTGTTTCCACCTCTTGGTTAGTTTGGCACAGGACACTATAATTTGTCTCCCTGACAGTTTCATGGGGTAAGAAACCAGTTAGTGTTCAGATGGAGAGTGCTTTCCTGGGAGGGGAATAGCCAATTTGTTCCAGATAGAGCTGCTGGAGCTTTACTTGGGCTCTTCACCTGTAGTTCCCAGTGCAAGGAAGGATAAAGTAGTAATTTTTACCAGTCTTGGAGTTTTTGAAAGGTTCAATTGTATCCCACTTAGGATCCTGAAGCAGCAGCCTGGTTCTTTCTGAACCAGGAGCAAAGGCAGCTGTGACTGTGGAGCTTATTGACAGACGTTTTGAACTAGCTGTCCCAAATATCAGATCTCAAGCAGAGCTTTTACTGCAACTTGCATCCTTACATAACTAAATTACTTTAAAATTTGGATCCAAATCACTTCTGAAAGTAGGGCTCAGGCATCTAAACCACTAAGAGATTATTTAGAAATATTTACTTATGGTCTTCGTTAGAAGTCTGTGGCTAAATTAATCTGTCCTAAGATATGCAGACCTTATTCTCCTCTCAATTCTGTTTTTCAAGTCAGGGGGAAAAGTGACCTGAAGATGATGGACTGATACTGATGTAAACCTGAGTGAGCATCTAAGCCTGAATCAGTTTGCTTTGACTGCCTGGCTTTGCCTTTAAAAGCATAACAAGCAGAAACATCAAGGAGAAAAAAGATGCAGATTCTTAAATTCTGAAGAAGCTAAAGGCAATATGGGGGAAAAAAATCCTCAAACACTATGATGAGAGTATGCAAAAAAATGCATTAAAACTGAAGCCAAAGTCACAAAGTAGTTTGGTGGTGTGCGTATGTATTTGTATATTCATCCGCAAGTACCCCTATCTTCCAACACTGAGTATTTAAAGGTGGTGCATCAAGGCATCAAGGATTGTCATTATACTCCAACTACTTTATTGGCAGATCATCCTGAAAGGCCTGATGTTGAACTCTTAATTTTACCCAAGTGTCTTATGAATTTCAGTCAAACCAATCATGTGCTTATAAATTAACCACAAATATATGTTAAGAGTTGGCAAGCTTGGAGTCCAGTCATTTACCAGAAGGAATGCAATTGGTCAGGGGAATTGCATTCAGACCAGGATTAATAACAAGGAACAGGTATTTTACATCTGCTTCATGGAAAGGTAGAAGAGTCCTTCAATGCAAAGCTGTGGACAATCAAGTTGTCTTGATTTTCCTGCATTTCACTAAATCAGACTTCTCAGCAGCAAGGAAATACCATTAAGATCACATGGCAGGGGAAATCTGGTGCCTCCAGCTATGTGATACAAGCAGTGATGCATCGGTAGCTGGAAATCCTACCTTCTGGTCCAACTTTTTCCAGTGTAATCTATAGTACTGCCTATATTTAGTGCCATCATCATCTGCAGTTCGTATATAGTATCATGGAATGGAAAGCCCCCGTTGTGCTACAACAGAGGCAAAATGCACGAGATGTGTCCTTGGCTGTTGGGGAATGTGTGCCAATGGGTGAATGTCATGTCTGGCATCCCGTGTGCTGAACCTTACCTCATATCCTTCAAGTGTAGTAAATACTGATTTATACTGCTGTAAAAGTGTGAAGAATTGGTTGACTCATCTAAGGGCTGAAAATTTTAAGAAAACATGGTAATTGCAGTCTGCCTGGAAATTCCACAATAGAAACTTTCCTATAGCGTTCCAGTGTTTATAAAGCAGGTTTCTAGTTTGTCAGTGCAAATAGCTCTAGCCTCTCAAAGCTTAAAACCAGCTTTATTTTAGTGGAGCTTAGATCAGAGGTCTGCTACTTTACACCAAGTGCTGAGGTAACTGTAAAAGTGGTAACTTTTTTCCAAACACCGAAGAAATTCAGGTTTGGTTGGAATCCTGAACAAAGCTTTGGGTTGATTTGACATAAACCAGGTTAATTGAAATGGTCTAAGCAGTGAGTCTTTCCTGATGCCTCTCCTTTAGGCTGGAATGAGTTTGGAACTGCTCATGCTGACAGATAATCAGGCAGACCTGGAGGGCTAGCAGCTTTGGCAGGGGACTGGTGGCTGTGGACAGGCTGCTGTAATCTCTTCAACAAGCATGGCTGCAGCTACAAGAGAACGTATGTATGTATGTATGTTATTTAAATATCCAAATATGTAGCTGGCAGTGTCTCTATACCTCTAGTTGGCCTCTTCAGATGATTAAATGATGTTAGAAAAGTGTTCTGAAATTACTCATGACCTCCATAGGTAAGGTGCAAGCCCCACTTATTTCTGCAGACACACAGACTCCTCAAGAAGTGTTTGTGAGAAGGCAGAAGACGTCAGGTGAGGAGAAACTTCTCTTGTGGTTTGAACATGGTATTTTGCATTCTTCATCAAGAGTTCACGGGAATCAAAAGCTTAGCCAGAGAGTGATGCTACAGCCATGAGCTGCTCTCACTGGGCTGAGGGATAGTTAAATGGGAGCCCGCTTCTCTCTTTTATTTTGCCTCTTAGTACAGAGGAAAACTCAGAATAATTATTCTTCCTCAGAGCAGCAGCCTACAGCCTCCTCTGCCCAGCTGGACATACCCTTTCTCTTAAACCTCTGCTGAAACTGTCTGTAAGACAGGCCTTAAATCTCGACTCTTTCCTAATTCATGAATTAATTGTAGTAGGAATTCTGTAGTAGGAATATCCTGATGGATTTTACAGCTTCCCGGGGCTTCACATGCCCTTCCCTTCTTGGCTTCCCCAAACGCCCAGTCACCATGAATTGGCTCTGTCCTGCTGCACCCTCCTCGGGGTAGAGGTAAGCGGAAGTGGCTTCGTGCCTCTGTGTGAAGATCTTTGCAGAGCTTGGATAGGTGTACACATCTTCTTTAGGCAAATGTGAGCCGCAAGTCTGCAGAATCAGCAATGCCATGCCATGGGAAAGATATAAAAATGTCCCATTATAACACCTTACACTCCTCCTTCTCCTGTCTTCACTCCCCTCCAGACTGTGAAGCAGTTTGTTGCACAGCTGAAGTGGGCAGATCATATGAGGTGTGTGACAGCAGCTGCCCCTCGGTGTCTGTGAATGTTTGTATGTTAGAAACCAACAGCCACTGTCCGGTGGTGCCATCCTTCTTTACATTTCTCTGCATTCACCTCAGCTGGATTCTTCTGTTTTGATCAGTGCTGAGTATTTCCCCACTAGTTGCTCCTGGTGGTCTAAGCAGCAGCAGGAAGAGAGGCTGACAGTCTCTTAACACAGGGTGCAAAGCAAAGAATTACATCCTTAACAGTGGTAACAGTGATGTAAGAAAAAATACTTATTTTAGCCTTCTCATTCTGCAATGGGATCCAGATTGACCCTGTAAAGAGTGTGTCTCTACAAACACTCCTTTGTTTGACAACAGCAAGACAGAAGAATTCAAATGCACTTGCCATCAGCTCGCAGGCAAGGTGTTTATTTCCTTTGTTCTATTTTCCCTACTCTGAAATGAGTGAACTTGCCAAGAAGATACAGACCCATCTGCCTGCATTGGAACAGGGCTGCAATATATCTGCAAATGACCTGAAGCAGCCTGCATGACTTCAGTTTGCACTTCTATCCAGGAAGGTGGGATAGAGTCTCCTTTCATGTTACTGTGATGAGATCAGTGGGGGTGCAAGGTGTTTGTTAACAGCTGCCTTTAAAAAAACCCATTTTTTCCTCCATAAGGCAACAATATTGAAATGCCCTGGGTCTAATGTTTCTCATTAGTATGAAAATTAACTTAAAATGTGCATTTATCTTTTCTCTGCTGGCGAGTGGAACAACAGGTTGATGGTCTAACTGGCAGGATGATACCTAAATGACATGCAAACCACTTCTTCCTTGGAGGTGAGTTCAGGCTTTTACACACGCAGTTTTTCAGTACTTTCCTATGGGCAGACTGGCTGACCCCATTTCAGGGAGAATGGGACAGTGAGGTGGCGAAAGCATCTTTCCAGCAAAGATACTAGTGTCCACGGAAACTGGGAGCAGGGTGCAGAACCCAGGTGGGAAATGAGTCTTTGAACTAGACCTCAGCCATCCTCTGTTTGTCTAAAGAAGCTTGGAGGAAGATCTGGCCCTTCCATATTGTGTGTAAATTCAGTTATTGGCAGCTTGCTTGGAGCTGAAGGGATTTCTTGGTACTGGTGGAGGGAGTAATTACATGGTATTGCATATTTTCAAATCACTAACCCATCCTCTTTGCACTCACCGATTTGCAATTTATATTGCATTGTTTACAGCTCATCACTCAAAAGAGAGCAAGTTCCCAAGGGATGGAAGTAGAGGGGGAAGGAAAGAGGAGAGCAATGTAAATAACGAAGTATCTTCTTATTCCCAGTATTTAGAAGGCTAATCCTGAGCTACTTGGGGTAGTGATCCCATGAAGCCAGGGGGAGTTTTGATTCAGCAAAGAAAAACGAGTTTGGATCTTTGATTGTGTGCAAATAAATATATGGGGAAATTTCCAGAATCAGCAGTAGTGGGCATTATGGAGCTCAGCAGTTTTCTCTGTTAGGAAGATAATATCTAAATAGTCTAATTATAGCTACAGTTCAGCAGACAAGGGAAATCCCCAGCATTACTCTTTAGTAGCTGCTGCTACGAAGTTTCAGGATCTGAACAATGACCTGCTTGTTAATTCATGTTTACTACAAGCCTGTCAAACTACAGACTTTTTTTTTTGGTGAAAAAACTCTGTCCTTGCTGATCCATCCCTTCTCTGTCCTGTATTGAGAAAAGTCTGCATTAGGAGCAGACTGGAGCTAGCCATTTCTGTGAGTGCACTGGTGGGCTCTGGCAGGTGAAGATCACAGAAATACTGATGATTTTGTTGACTTGACATATAGAAAGTCTTGAGAGCTACCTGGGGAACACAAACCTCTAGGCCATGTGTATGGCAATCCATCCAATGCCTCCACTGAGCTTTTATTGCCTTCTTCAACTCCTCTTCCTTGGGTGCATCACTTCATTGGTAATGCCTGAGAGTCTCCAGAGTGGGGTGAGCCACCTTACAAAGATGCCCTGCTTCTTAAGCAAAAGAGCAAGTAGAAGGTGGGATGTGGGTCATGAGGGCAGCCAAGCCACTGTGTTAATCCTGGGAGAGGCTGTAGCTCCAGCTGTATGACTAATATGTCATGTCGTATGAGCTTCCTCATATCTGGCCTGCACCAGGTCTTTCTGCTGCTCTTCAGGATTTGCCACACACTGCCTTCAGCACCTGTTGAAAAAGAGCCTTAGTTTCAGATAGTTTGCAAATAGAGCCTCTTCAGCTGACTTCAGCGAGGTGCTGCTCATGCCTGGATAATTCTCCTCTTTCTGTTGCTGCTTCTGTTTGGTGTGTACCACAATGCTGGATTTAAAGCACCACAGGACCGGAATGTGGCCTTCACATGTGGATATGGAGCGTGGTACATATGGTAAACAATCAAAGCAGATTCTGCTGCTTTACTGTAGTCACATGAGAGTCTGGCTAAGAAAACAAATTTCATTTTTATTGTCACATGTATAAACCCTTACTGAGGACTTTAAGTGAATTGATTTCTTCCTCTGTCTGAAAAGTTTGCATGTAGAGGATTACAAAACTGGGAAAGGAAATACGTGCCAGAGCCTCAGATGATTTAGGAGATTGTTCATGAATGCAATTCACTTTCCTAAATCTTAGATTTTGATCTAAACTCCACCTGCAGCCGTCTTGCCCTGGATGCAAGCATCTTTACTTGCCCTGCAATGCAGCTATTGCCTGTCCAGTTTTCCTCAGAAATGCCCTTTTACCATCAAAAACTCGCAGGTGAAATCTGAGGACTTTGGACTAAGATCTCCAATGCCTCTGAGCTTTGGAGACGTTGTTTATATTGGAACTGTTGTTTACTGCACATATGCTTGTCATTTGTGCAGTGTATATTCAGTAAGTTCAGTGTGTCAGACACCACCTGGGTATACTTTCACAGTATGTGCACATGTATCTGCTCAAATGTCCAACAGTTCCCTAAGTGCTTGCAGTGGTCTCAGCTGCTTAATGGCTAACTCCTGCCTCAGCTCCATCAGATCCAAAACTGAAGCAGAGTGGCATGGATATCTCACAAAATACAATACACCTCATTTTCAAACACATCACCAGTGTGGAGCCTCCACCAACAGTTTGGTGATTAAGACACTAGACACCAAACTGGTTCAGATTTGTCCTAAGTCCAGAGAAACATGACATTTCAGGAGGACATCTCTTGTTAGAGCTATACATCAGAGGATGCCAGATTCCTGTAGACAGAAAAAGAGCAGGTAGAGCTGGTTTCTGTAGCCTGCTCCTTAGGGTAGTTGCTGGAGAGAGAAAGCCCTTGAACTGGTATCTGCTCCTGTGTATTACTTCTACTCTACCCCTTATGTATTTTCAAGTACATCTTCAGTGGATAAAAATTAACAGTAGTCTTGGGCTGAGACAAAGAGCATAGGATTCACCAGTCATTACCCCAGAGTATAATTTCAGTTCTTAGCTCTTTGATAGTTAAATGAATGCTTTGTGTTGACACAGATGTTTCAGAGAGAAGATGCATGTCCAGAAAAGCCTACAGCGGCGGGTGATCAGATAATTTCTGGAGGTGCGAAAGTTCTAACCCTGTTATGAAGACAATCTAGGCATCATATCTGGGAGGTGCTCCTACCACTCATGTTAGTGTCTACTGTACTCCTCATTAGAAAGGGCTGTGGTGGCAGGTGCTGCACTGAGTGTGGACATCCTGAGCTTGCATACGGGTGCCATATCCCCGCTGAGCAGAAGCAGCAGATCAGCCTCCCAGCCTGGGCTCTGGAGCTTGGCTGGACTTCAGACAGGCACCTGGGGTTGCTTAGCCACCTCTGAGTGCCTGGGATATCCCTGTCCTAGTCAGAGACAGAAATACAGATGACTGAGAAGCTTGGCTGGTAGATACTGCAATAGGAGAAAGGAGGGATTCAGTGTTTTAAGATTCCAGTGACTAAATTCTGTAAGCATTTTGGCCTACCTTGTCTTTTCTGGTATAAAGATTCTTTTGTCTGTAGCACAGGCTATATAGAATATTTCCTATACAAATTATAGTATGTCTTTTCAAAGTACTTCTCCTTCTAATTATTGCTTCTAGGTGACTGTGCTGTTTATATTTATCTAATGCCTTGTCTATGCACATATACACCTATGCACGTACAAGGGTGCACACACTCGGACATATTTATTGAGATTTGTATGTACTTTAGGGCAAACACACACACATGTACACATATATATCCATGTATGCATAGACAGGAATAGCTGGGAGTTACCAATTTAGGTTGTATCTTTTATTACTCATCAGTAGCTGAGCAACACAGACAATGCTGGGGATATCTCAGCTGGAGACTCAGCTTTCTGACAACAGAAATTCCCTGTGTGGTGCCAAACACAAATTTTCCTGGAAAGTGCCCTGAATTTTTCACTGCATCAATTAATAACCTGTGGCCTGCTTCATGGAGCACGTAACCATATTATGAGGTTTTGTACTTCAGTTGCATTTGTATCTCTACTGGATTTAAAGTTTGCATGACCATGTGTAATGCCCAAGCAAACACAAAAGCTAATGGTATAAGCCCCACCTGGCCAGATTCAATATTCAATGCTTTTGTGAATAATGGCATTATTTTGTCAGGCAGAGTTTACAATGGAAATTCAGAGCAGATACAGGTGGTTTGAAATCAAACAAAGAAAAGTCTGTTTACTCAGTGAGCTTACTAAAACATGGTTGTGGTTCAGTATCAGCTGATCGTCAGTTCTTTTAGATAAGCAGCCATCTGTCACTCACCATGTGCTTTCAGTAAATAAGAGTCCTCTGTGGGCAGCCTGTGTGCCTTGGGATTCTCCCTGGATGTCTTCTCTACTCTTGTCTTGAGGTATGCCTGGTAGGCAGGCTGCAATCTTGCCCCTGCTTTACAGGCTTCCTGGACAAGACCCCTCAGGATGTGCGGTGTGAGGAGCCAGAAGGATGGGAACTCCCTAACCAAGTTGCATCAGTAGTGGAAAGTAAATTATTTGGTTCAGTTGATGCAGTACTCCTTGCCCTTGTTTCACTGGTGTTTGAGCACATACACTCCTGCACGGCAAAAGCAAAGTGTGGTTTATCTGGCAAGTATATAATGACTCTAAATATCAGAACAAGAGCTCCCTCTTCAAACCATGATACGCTGTTGCAACTTCAAGCGTGCATAATGGCTTAGGAGCTTCAACCAAGCCTGCACTGCTGTTCCACTGCTGAGCTGTTCCAAACACTCCAGGCACGGTGGCGGAAGACCTTTAGCTAGACACAGCAGTGTGTGTAGGAGTAGCTTGACTTGAAGCGAAAATAACAATATGAGCAGCAGCTGATACTGCTGCAGTATCCCTGATGTGGAACAGGGCTGTGCCTTGCAAGGTGAGCATCAGGGCAGCATGCTGCCCAGCTCCTTTTCCTCCAGCCCTGCCCCTTCTCTGCAGGTTCCAGCTCTCTACAGCTCTTCTCTGTGTCATTGCTGGGGGGCTAAGCCTAGAGGCAGGCTGTGCTTCCCTTGCTATCCCCATGTTTGCCCATAGTCTTCTCTTCCTCTCTCCCTAGCAAGGTGCCAAAGTGGGGCTGAAGTGCAGGGGGCCAGGGTGGGGAATGTGGTGGGGCTGGCAAAGTTTTTCTGAGAGATGGTTTGAGAGTCCTGCTTACACATCAAGGTGTAACTTCCATCGTGAAATGAAGTCTCCCAGGGACAGATTTGGACTCATGGAGAGCAGAGTAAGTTGGGAGCAGAAGCTTAATGGAGGGAGGGGGAAAGACTGAAAAAAGAAAAAAGTTCCTTTTGGAACCTCCCAGATCCCATTGATGTTTCCTCCATAAATCCTACCAGTATTCCTGTCCTTAGGGGTCACAGTGCTTTATGAGTCTTCCTTTCCTGTTGAACGCTATGGACTCCTTTCCATAGCTTTACTTTACTAGGTAGTGAGGTATTTGTTCCATGTTGAAAGACATGTTTCTAATTTCACTGGTTAAACAATCCAGCATTGATCAGAAGGCCTCAGTGATAGCTGATCATATACTCAGGATTGCTTAACTGTATCTTCTTTTCACAGGGTGGATTACAGTCAGCCTTTTTACAAATTTGTTATGGAGCATTTTAGGAACACAAGAGGAAGGTGTGGCCCAACCTCTGAGCTGTCTGAAGGCAGCCCCAGCACCTGCAGCCCCTGAGACCTGCCTGCAATGAGCTGCTCTTGGATGGCCAGTATGGAGCTGTGCCCAGCCATGCTGCCAGCATGCAGCAGTATGGCTTAGGGGAGCAAAGGGTCATAAGGCAGCCAGTGTGTTGGACCTGCTTAGTACTGATGGATTAGGAAATCATGGTTGACTTCTCGTGTGAGATCACAGCTCTAGCAAAATGTCTTCCACCTCAGCTGCCTGTAGCTAGTAGCTGCTCCAGGCAAACACAAGATCTCTCCTGTCGACAAACACCTTTGCTGTGGCACTTGCCTTATACCTCCTGTTTTGTGGTCCTGTCAGTCCACTGGGGATCCTTTAGAAATAGCAAACAATAAATGCAAATCCAGAAGAAACTTCTGGCACAGCACAAGTTCTCAGCCAAGCCATCTCTGTTCAGGAAGATTTGCTTTCTGCTGGTAAGTGCTTCAGCTTGTACACAGCACTGTACTTTGTCCCTCCACCACTTACTTGGTGTAGAACAGAAGCCTAAAACCTGAATGAGATGCGGGGAGATAACAGAGGCAGCATACAGTCCTGTACAAACTGATTGATATAAAGAATCAGTATCTACACTGAGAATTTCCACTGGTAGAGTCACTGAAGTTCTATTGCTCATGTGGTTATATGAGAGATTCCTCTCTGCTTGTCTGCATTTAAAACTTGCTCTAGTGCAGCTGCAGTGGATGGAGGGAGACAGATCTCTTTTGCAGGCAAGAGGAAGAAAGGCTAAGTTGCGAGAGCATTAGATGCAGAGAGTCACTGAGTGACATTGGACAAGTCACTTAGACATCTGAGTTTCTGTTCCCCATGAGTTTATGGGTAAACAGGACTGCCGTGCCTCACAGGAGTGTTGACAGGATAAATTTGGCAGAAATGTGAGGGTAGCACAGTGTGCTGTACAAAGGCCTAAAATCCAGTTGCCACACAGCCCCTAGGTGCATCACAGTGCTTAGCTCTCCTACAGCAATTTTCTGTGTGAATTCCAAATGACCAACCAGATATCACTTACTTTAATCTTAAAAATAGTTTTGTTAGTTATTAGGCACCTTGTGTAGTGAAGATAATAGCAGGGCAGTGACTTTCCAAAGAAAGCAGGAGCGGATTCAGTTTTCCTGACTCTCTGTGCTGTCCCTTAAGGGCAGGAATTGCCTTTCTTAAGATTTATACTCTTTGGTGTTTTGTTTATTTTTTGTTGGTTGGGTTTTGTGTTGTTTTTTTTTTTCCCCAATCAAGTGTGACAGTGCCTTCATCCCTGGCTGGCAGGTTCAGAGAGGCTGAGATGTTACTCTCATTTGCATGTATCCTACACATATAGGAGATGAAGTCTTAATAACTGAAATCCTTATAGCCCCACACCTTCTTCCTTCCATTTTCTGCAGGCATATTCCCCTCCCAAATGCCTTGTAAAAAAGAACAGAATGGCTTAGTGCATTGTATTGTGAAGAACAGTGGACCAAACCCATAGAATCCAATTGACCTTTATAGGAGAAAAAATTTCTGTACCTGCAAGCCTTCGAAGGCTGTTAGATGGAATGTGGTCCACGGAGAGCACATGCACTGCCACAGAAGCACAGAATCTGAAGACTGATGAGGATGGAAGATGCCTCTGGAGATTGTGTGGCCCACCTATCCTGCTCAGAGCAAGGTCAGCTATAGCAGGTTTTCCAGGGCCACATCTAGTTGAGTTTTGAATATCTCCTAAGGATAAAGGGTTTTTTTTACTTTTCAAGTTTAAACTTTCATGGTTAAGAAAAAATAAATGAGATTACTTGAGCTACTTTTGAAGTGATTCCCTATCTTAATTTAAATTCAGAACAGTGTGATAGTGGGAAGAATAATTTTGATATCTGACAGCTGTTAGAAGACAACCGAGTGAATGTTGTTTGGCTTGACTTGGTCTCCAGTGGATAACTGACTGGTTAGGTTGACAATCCATGGACTGGATGGGCAGGGAAAATAAATGCTAACTGTATCCTAGACTCAAAACCCCTCAGAGAGGATGGCAGTGGGATGGTGAGGTGAGACACATTGAATTTTCCCTGGGTACCCACCTTGGAAAGGTGGAGCAGACCCTAATGATGCTCCTCACTGGTAGCTCTTTCCAAGGTTGCAGTTATGCAACATGTCACAAGGAGAAGAAAAAGAAATGTTTTTTATATCTCTTCACCCATCTGCACTTCCTCCTTCAGTATTGCAAACAAAATTATCAGAAGCATCATGTTGGCAGTATTTTTAGTAAGCAGCAAGAGACTCATGTGAACTTGTTCCTCCTTCTCCTTGCCCTTGTCCCTGATACGTATAACAGATTCAAGAGTTTTCTGAGCACAACTTTTTGAAGTTCCCCTATTTCTGCCTTCCAGACAGAACAGCTTGACTATAACACTGCAGGCTTAGAGCTGACTGAAGAGACAAATGCTCTTTAGGTCAAGGGAATAACTTCCCTCTCTGGCTAAGTGCTTCACCAGGTCAGGACTCCTGGAGTTCCAGGGATTGCCTTGCTGTTGGCTCATGAATGGCTCAATACACAATAGCTGGCAAAGGAAGATGAGGAAATTCACAGGGGAATGCAGGAAGAAAATAGAACTTGTGTTTATTAATAAGAAATCTTCCAAAGGTTTCCAAATTATCCAAAAATAGGCACATGCATTCTTAAGGGCAGTGTGAATGCAAGTGGCAAGATGCTCCTGCTACTGTTTGGAGAGAAATGGGGAGGGAGGTAGAAGATCAATTGGAAAACGTATTTTTGTTCAGTTCTCTGGCTTGGCTTAAGCAAGGAAAGAACTATTGACTTCTATCCATCACCCACTCAAGAACATTTCTGCTTCCATCTGTGTTCAAAGACTGGTTTGCACTTTGCTGTCAGCTGAGGTCTTCCCTTGATTTTAATGCAAGTCAGGCTTGTATTGAAATAAAGTATGATTTCCTCCCCATTTTGGTCATAGCTTTCAAGATATGTCTTCCTGCATTTCACCAGAGAGGTTTTCTGGAGTGAAATCTGTCTGATTTTGTGGAGATGGTAGGTGTTCAGAAGTAACAAACTTAGGCTGGGCTAAGTTAATTATTGCTGTTGGCTGTTTTTTTCATGTTCCCTAGTTTGAATAAAGCAAAACAAACCCAAAAAGTAATTACTGAGTATTTCTCCACATTTCACAAACTTCCTTTTTGAGTCATTGTTTGTGCGCCCTCCCTGAGAACTTGGTTTTGATCTCCTGCTTTCTTGCTGACATGGTCTGAAATATTTTGAAATCTTCAGGATAATTTAACCAAAGCACATTTCTAGCATTGCATTTGGTATCATAATGACTTCTAAAACCTGCTATTGCTGACTCCCTTTGGTAAATTCTGAAATTAACGTTCAATTACCTTTAGCTGTGAATTCCAGAAATTAGCATGGATTTTTTGGGAAGGGACTATTTAACATTCTTTTAAGTTATTCTTTGTATACGCTAATTAATTTAAAATGTATGGGCCTGAGTTGTTAAGGGATTGCTGTTCTTTATGACTTTAATCTCCAAAATTCTGAAAAGTGCTGTGTGCTATGGCCCTATGCCTCATTTAGTCTTCTAATGGCCATCCTCACATCAAGGGGTTTTGCAAAGGGCTCTTCAAAGAACAGTTATGAGCTTATAGAAACATAGAATCATTTAGGTTGGAAAAGACCCTTAAGATCATCGAGTCTAACCATAGACACTGCGAAGTCCACAACTAAACCATGTCATTGAGCCATCTACACATCTTTTAAATATCTCCAGGGATGGTGATTCCACCACTTCCATGGGCAGCCTGTTCCAATGCTTAACAACCCCTTTGGTGAAGACATTTTTCCTAATATCCAATCTAAACCTTCCCTGGTACAGCTTGAGGCCATTTCCTCTTGTCCTATCACTTGCTATATGGGAGAACAGGACAACCCCCACCTTGCTACAACCTCCTTTCACGTAGTTGTACAGCGCAATAAGGTCTCCCCTGAGCCTTCTTTTCTCTGGGCTAAGCAACCCCAGTTCCCTCAGCTGCTCCTCACAGGACCTGTTCATGTTATGAGGCTGTCTCTTTTCATGATACTCTCCCCTTGGCCCAAGAAAAAATAAAAAACAGTGGAAAAAATCTCTGTTGTCCTTCCCATTCAGGGGCTCTACAGGTTTCTTGTGAACAGGGTGAACAGTCATAAACACAGGTCTATTGAAAATCATTGGTCAAACATTGCTGAGTGAAATAGATGAAACTCTGGGAAGTGCCCACAGAAGACAGGAATTATCCCAGTGGAGAGGAGATCCTTTTGGAATGATGTCCCTGTGGGAAGCTGGCAAGGACAGCAACAAGCACTTCCTGTCTGCAACAGATCCTGTGACATAACAAAGCTTCACCAGCACAGCGCTGTGAAAGAACAGGTATGCCAGCCGTATCTTTTTCTTTTCTCACAGCCTTGGGCCATTGTTTCTCCTCACTGCATACTCCTCTCTGCCTCATCTCTTTCCTGGGTCTGTCTCCATCATTGCAACAGCAATTATCTCCCATATTTTCTTCACTTGAAGTATGTGCCATGTGTTGGCAGCGCTCTGCCTCATACTGTCTTCTGAGCAGGGTCTTCAGTGGCTACCCTGAGCAACCAGTCAGCCTCTCTGGAGGGCTTCACCTCTTCTTAAGGGCTTCTGACCCAACAATTCACAGTCATGTACTGATGTGTGGTTACATTTCTGGGCCATGAAGTGTTTCTTGGTTTCCTTAATTAGTTTTCTGTCATTTGAACACATTTAGCACTCTGTTACATGAGTGTTTTCAAGTGATGTTGTCAGCATCAGGCTAGCAATAAACCACAAGACTCATGACTTCTGTCTCTTCACAAAACTTGATGAGCCTAAATTATTGCAAGTCACATTTTGCTACCTTTTTTCTTAACTGATTTCTCATCCTCTGTGAAATATCTTACAGTCAACACACATCTGAGCTTCTGTAAGAAAGGCAATCTAAGAATTTTCATGAACAGATGGATTTTATCACCTTACTGTTAAGCCCTATCCTTCAAACTGACGATAAATGCATGGTGAAGAACAGATTCTAGTCATACAGGTAGACAAAAATTAGATTAGCTTATTTTGCTTCTAATTTTGTATGTATGTATTATAGGTTGATAGAGAGAGGACTTTAGATGACCCAGCCCATGAGATGCAGGCCTACAGTGATTTATGTTCTTGTCACATATTCCTTGGTATTAACTTATGAGGCTTTAAGGAACAAGAGTGATATTTACTTCTAGTGAAGACAATGAGTTTGCTTTTTGCAACTGCATTTTTTTATCCTGCAGCTTAACAATAAACTGATTTTCCAAGCTTACATTTTTCCCCCCAAATCACTTTAACGACTTCGTGAGTAGGGGTGGAGGGAATGGTGGGGGTGCTTTAACTTCATACGATTAGTGGTCTGTTTGGCTTTTATCAGGTTCACTTTGAAATGGTACAGATGTAATACCTTACAATATCTGGGTTTTCTTTCATTGATCATGTTGTACATTCACATAAAAATGGGTCTTGTACCAAGTAGTTCATGTTTATGTGCACTGTAAAATTAACTGAGCAGTCACTCTACATATAAATAAAGCAAGTGCCTAGGAAACAAATCCCA
The DNA here is from genome assembly GCA_024605025.1 of Megaceryle maxima. Classification (NCBI taxonomy): domain Eukaryota; kingdom Metazoa; phylum Chordata; class Aves; order Coraciiformes; family Cerylidae; genus Megaceryle; species Megaceryle maxima. Next base: position 1,863 of record JANHGN010025814.1, on the reverse strand, counting down.
AATACTTCAGGTCCTATCTTAATACTTTTTTATGGCACGCCTAACTATGAAAGTCTTCTGGTTTCTTTATAAGATGCTATCTAAATGAGTTGAGGCAGGATAGGTGAGATTATGCTTCAGGTCCTTCTGGCTTCTTAACCCCTCTAGACCAGATCTGGGGAGGCAAAGTCTAGTCAGTGCCATGCTCTGCCCTCCCTGGCTCTTCCTGATGATCCTTGGAGAGGTGCCGTGCACCTGCCCTCTTCACAGGTGACCAGAGGTATCCCCCAGCCCTAATGCTCAGGAGCAGAAGGGAAAACAGCTCCATCTCTCAACCAGAGTTACTCGTCTTGGGGCTGTATGTGCACTTCAGAGTACAGCAGTAGCTGAGCAGTGCTGAGCAGGGGTTATAGGAGCCCACCTGGGAGCTCGGTGGTGTCTTGTGTGGTCAGTCTGATTTGGATGGATTCACCATTTGACTGAAGGAGACAACAAGGAGTGCAAATGACAAGAAAAATTATTATTGTGTAATAAGAATCATTTAAGTAAACAGGTGAGCCAAATAGGCAGAGTAATGGAACAAAGGTTGAAACAGTAGGTCTCTAACCATATTGGCTTGGCTTTGAGGAGCTGGGATATATATATGAAGGGTTAGGTAAATGGGTGTCTGAGCCTGTACAATACAGTTATCCCCACTGTTACCCCCACTCCCACCCAGGACTGAGCATATTGCCTCCTTGCCTCTGGACCAACACCGAGATGAAAGCCAGCCCTTCAAGTTACAACTCTATCACACACTTTGTGGCCAAAGTGAGTGAGCTGCACAGGAGCACTGGGCTGAGAAGAGAGTATATAAAAGCTGAAAAGCAGCAAAGAGCAGCTCAGGCTGAACGTGCAGCATGGATACATTATTAGTGTCACTGTGGATAAACACAGAGTGATACATATGGGAAAAAGCACTCTTGCCTCATACAGAAAACAATGGGCTAAGTGCTCATCACTGTCACAGTGGAACACAGTCATGGGCTGTAATAGAGGAAACCACCTCAGGGATCAACAGGGATCAAAGAGAGAGCAGCTCTTCACTAGCAGTCTTCACTGGCAACTTCCCTCCCAACACCTCCCAAGTAAAAAAAACTACAAGGCAGGAATCAAGGTGGAGAAGTCACTCCCATTTTATGTGAAAATCAGGTTACATAAGTCTATGGGACCCGATGAGATGCATCCCAGAGTTCTGAGTGAACTGGCAGATGGAGTCACCAAGCCACTCTCAATAATATTTGAAAAAAAGTCATGGCAGTCAGGTGAAGTCCCTAGTGATTGGAAGAAGGGACAGGTTACACCTATATTCAAAAAGGGTAGAAAGGAGGCCCTGGGAACTACTGACCTGTTAGCCTCACCTCTGTGCCTGGGAGTGACTACATCAGTGGACAAGGGACGACCTGTGGATGTGACCTATCTGGCCTTCTGCAAGGCCTTTGACACGATCCCCCACAACATCCTACTCACCAAGTTGGAGAGATACGGATTTGATGGGTGGACTGTTCAGTGGATAAGGAATTGGCTGATGTCTGCACCCAGAGGGTAGTGATCAATGGCTCAAAGACCAGATGGAGACCAGTGACAAGTGGTGTCCCTCAGGGGTCTGTACTGGGACCTGTATTGTTTAACATTTTTATCAACAGCATAGACAGCAGGATTGAGTGCACCATCAGCAAGTTTTCAGATGACACCAAGCTGAGTGGTGCTGTCAATACACCAGGAGGACCTAGACAAGCTGGAGAGGTGGGCCCAGGTGAACCTCATAAAGTTCAACAAGAGCGAGTGCAGGGTTCTACACCTGAGCCAGAACAATCCCCACTATCAATACAAGCTTGGGGAAGA
>JANHGN010025813.1:0-31633 GCA_024605025.1 Megaceryle maxima | reverse complement strand
CTGTCTGAACAGGAGGAGAAAATTCTTTGGTGTGAGAGCCTGGCCCAGGCTGCCCAGAGAGGCAGTGGAGTCTCCTTCTCTGGAGAGATTCCAAACCCCCCTGGACCCTGCACTGCTGGGCCCCCTGCTCTGGGTGACCCTGCTGGGTGGAGCAGGGGGTGGCACCAGGTCATCCCCAGAGGTCCCTTCCAACCCCCACACTGCTGGGGTTCTGTGCCCCAGTCAACTTTTTCCCAACTGCGGGAGCATCCCTGGAGCAGGACTGTGTTACCAGCTGGACTTCCTCAGCCTGTGTCTGGAGAGGGGACCAGACACGAGCCACAGGCGAGGGCGGGACCTGGCCGTGCCATGCGGATGTGCTGGCACCTGTTGATAACTTTCTTGGGATCAGTGATGGGCATCCCCTGTGGCTGCTTCCATCCCCATGGAAGCAGGGACGGCTGCTGGCTGTCCCCAGCCCACCTGGCCTTCTGCAGCCACCTCTTGTCTTACCCAGCAGCTCTGCAGGGGAAGTCAGAGGCAGTTTTTAACAGATGCATACCCAGAACCCCTGCAGAGGACCCAAGGACAGGGGTGGCTGGGTGGGCAGCTGTAACACGCACCGGTCTCTCCTTCCCAGGACAATCACAAGCTGTACAAGCAGAAACTCGAGGAGCTAACCAAGCTCCAGGATGGGATCTCCAGCTCCATCTCACGGCAGAAGAAGCGGCTGAAGGAGCTCTCATTGTCCCTCAAAAAGTAAGTAGGTGTTCTGCGACGGCACGGGACAGGCTGGGAGAGCAGAGAGGACAGGGCTGTTGAACTCACCCAGGGCTTGGTCTCCAACACAAACCTTCCTGCGGCCGCACTGACAGCAAAGTGCTGTGGAGGTCCAGACTCGCCCAGGCAGATCTTGCTCAGCTTCCCTTTCCCCTGCCCCAGTCATTGCTTCATTTGCAGTTCAGAGCTTGCCAGGGCTTTGCGGGGAACTTGAACTGTCCCCCTCCCTTGAGGGTGAGGAGACCCATCTGACCTCACCTTGCTTCCCTTTCCCAAGCAACATCCCAGCCTGGCAGAGGAGCTCTCCCTGCAGATGGGAGTCGTGGACTGGCCTCCAGTCCATCTTCCCTGTCCTTGGGGTGTCCTCGCCTGAGACAGTCGTGTGTCAGTGCCAGTACGTGCCGCTTGTGTGACAGTGGCTGTCCTGCTGGGTTTCCTCCCCAGATGCAAAGCCCATGTGAGCCCCGAACAGGAGAAGTCCATCCAGGAGACCCAGAACCTCATCAAGGAGAGGCAGAATGTTTTCTTTGAGATGGAGGCCTACCTGCCAAAGAAGAACGGGTAAGAGGCACCTCATCTCTGGGTGAAACCCCAGATCCTCCCCCCACATCCCTGCGGCCGTAACGCTGCAAGGCCCGAAGCCACTGTCACCCTGTCATCCTGCCCGTGGGATGCCTGGGCAGGAGCCAGGCTGAGCCTCTGCAGCGCTGCCTGTGTCCCCAAGCTCCTCTGCCTGCTGGTGGCCTTCATCTGCCCTTGGCCGGCGGCCGTGCGTGGCAGGGAGCCCTGGAGACCCCCCCGGTGCCCGCGGGAGGAGGTGCCAGAGGGTTTGTGCCAGTCACGCCGCCTGGCAGCTCCGAGTGGGAAACAGCTGGGGGCTCATTCCTGGCCCTGCGACGGTGGCACAGGAGGGGACGGCTCTGCCTCGTCTCTGTGCCAGCTCCTGGGCAGGAGCCCATCCTCACACCTCTGCTCTCTCCCCAGGTTGTACCTGAGCCTGGTGCTGGGGAATGTGAACGTCACGCTGCTCAGCAAGCAGGCCAAGTACGGACCTCTTGTCACCACAGCCCCGAGCTGTGCCAGCCTCGGCCTCCCCAAGTTGTCAGGAAACAAGAGCCGCCCCCGGGCTGAGCTGCCGCACGTGTGGACGTGGGGCTGGCTTGACCTGGTGCAGGTTTCCCTTCCTGGGCTGGCCCTGCTTCCTCTCCCAGGATCAGCCGAGTCCTCAACTCCTCCTTTAGGCTGCTGCCACTGGGCTGGGATGGACCTGAGCTCTGACGAGCTCAAGGGGATCCTTCACCAAAGCCCTGTCCGAGTTCCCCCGTGTTAGGGACGTCCAGGAGAGATGGGCTCGTGCAGCCACTGGCGAGCCCCCTCCTCTCGCCTTGGGAAACACCAAGAGCTGGTTTTGGACCATGAGAGCCCCCCCCCCCATGCTGGGACACAAATGCTAGAGGTGCCCAGTGAGGACCCCATGTCCCCCTTTCAGTTCCCTAGGCCTCCCCTTGAAGAGCTAAGCAGACTTCAACCTCCCTGGGCTGGTGGGGTTTGGGGGTATTGAAGGCATCTCACCGGGGTGGAAGCAGCTGGTGTGCTCTCCTCTCGGGGGATGAGGCTTTTCCTGAGCATGTCCAGAGGTTCCCAATGGAACGTCTCTTTTGTCCATCCAGGTGGGATGGGAGGACACAGACTTCCAACAGCCACCTTGCTCCAAGCCTGTCCTTGTGCTTCCCTGCAGGTTTGCATATAAAGATGAGTATGAGAAGTTCAAGCTCTACCTCACCATCATCTTACTCATCGTTTCCTTCTCCTGTCGGTTCCTCTTCAACTCCAGGTGAGTCTGGCTTGGATGCTGGGCAGAGATCTCCTCCCAGGGCCACTGTGTCCTCCTGTCCCATCCTGAAAGGTCCAGAGCTGAGCAGGAGATCCTGAGAAAGGATCTGGCCGCTGCCCAGGAGGTGGGGTGGCTTTTGTGGTCTCACTGTGGCTGTGGTGGAGCAGGTGGTCTCCCTGCCCGCAGTGTGGGTGGGCATCCTGCAGCGGTGTCACCTTTACACCCGGCTTTGCTCCCCAACAGGGTGACAGATGCCGTCTTTAACTTCCTCCTGGTGTGGTACTACTGCACCCTCACCATCCGGGAGAGCATCTTGATCAACAACGGATCCAAGTGAGTCCCTCGGGCTCAGGGAGGGTGACACGCAGCGAGTGGGTCCTTCTTGGCAAGGCCGGGCAGCAGGGACCCATCGTGTAGCTCCACAGTTCCTACGGGAGCAGCTCCTACTCAGGGTGTGCAGCAAACCCTGGCTGTGGGAGCGGGGCAGGGGGAGCGCCCCACACAGAGGTGGTGGGGGAAGGTGGAGCAGTGGTTGGAAGGGTCCCAGCTGCCTGGGCCAGAAGTGCTGGGTCCCACTCCACCCCCTGCTCCTCACCTTGCCTTGGCTGCTGGAGGGCGGCTGGCCCCCAGGCTGGCTCTGCTCTCCTGGTGCCTGGTTGGGTCTTGGGTCACGCCCAAGATCTGACACCCCTTCTCTGTGTCTGCCTTCCAGAATCAAAGGCTGGTGGGTTTTCCATCACTACGTCTCCACCTTCCTCTCAGGTGTCTTGCTGACATGGTAAGTCTGTGTCCTCCATGTCTTGGCTGTAGAGAGCCCAGCCTGCTTGGGCTTCACTGCCCTCGCCCAGGGCCGCAGCCCTGCTCTGTGGACGTTGTGGTCTAACATCAATCCACGCTCCGCTCCGGGCCCGAGCGCCCTACGCACGAGCAGCCATCAGCACCTCTGCAGGCAACACCCCAGGGTCCCCCGGCTGGGAAACACCATCCCTTGCAGGGCAGTGTCCAGGGAAAGGCCACATTGCCCTGGCTGTGGGGCAGGCAGCCCCGCTGTGCCCCCCTCAGCCCCACATCCCCCAGCCAGCACGGTCTCTCCGCAGGCCAGATGGGCTGATGTACCAGATGTTCAGGAACCAGTTCCTCTCCTTCTCCATGTACCAGAGTAAGTGCCGCTGCTGCGTGTGCTGGGGCCGGCTGCCCACGGCTCTCAGCCCACTGGGGATTTCCCTCGTCCTGCCCTCCACCCCCTGGCACTGGCATGGTCTTTGTGTGCAGAGTCATCGCGGAGCTGATGCTGCGGCTGGGGGTGATGCCTGGGCAGCTGCTGACCCTGTCTGTGCTCTCCCTGCAGGCTTTGTCCAGTTCCTCCAGTACTACTATCAGAGCGGGTGCTTGTACCGGCTGCGAGCGCTGGGCGAGAGGCACAACATGGACCTGACTGTGGGTAAGTGGCATCTTCCTTACTGGTTGCCCCAGTCCAACTGGACCTGCCATTGCCACAGGGCCCGTGGCTGCTGGCAGCCTCCGTCCCAGTGCCAGACTGGTGCGTGGCTAACGGGGAGCTGTAATTTCGGTTCAAGGCAGCAGTGACAGTTATTCTTAGTTTGAGGTTAGCTCGGCTGTGGTTTATCAGTGGCAGACAAGCTGAAAGACAGAGTCCCAAGAGCAGCATCTGCTGGGAGGTGGCAGCCTCCCCAAGGCTGGATGCCCCCTTCCTCTTGCTACCCTGGGGCCACCAGCCCATGGCTGACTCCTTCAGGATGTGGGGTGGATGTGGCTACTGGTATCTGAGCTTCCCCCAGGTAGCTCCTTCAGGCACAGAACATCCTTCCACCACCCCCCATCCTTGTGGGCTGCCACTTCCCTGGCCCCTGTGACACCGAGTGCTTGGGCTGAGAGACAGCAGCTGTGGGTGAGGGCACCTCTAGCAGAGCAGCTTCCTCCAGTGGCCCGCACACACTGAGCACTGGTCTCCCTGCCAGTGCAGGTGGCCATGGTGAGGCTGCAATGGTCAGACAGGACCTTCTCGGCTAGGCACTGGGTGGCCACCAAACCTCTGGGCCTGGGACCTGAGGAGCTGGGCTCTGTCCAGTCCCCTGGCAGCATGTTCTGGGGTGTCCATGCAAACCTTCATCCTTTGCAGAGGGCTTCCAGTCCTGGATGTGGAGAGGCCTCACGTTCCTGCTTCCCTTCCTCTTCTTTGGGCACGTGAGTGTGCACCGATCCTTGCGGGGACCTGCGCGACCTCCAAGCGGGTTGAGGCGGAGGGTGCCCTGTTCCCGGCTGTGCTGGGACATCACACGGGTCACCTTGGGCTGCTGCGGCCATGCCAGATGGAGCCAGGGGCAGGGAAACACCTTCAACAAATGCTGAGCCTCTTCTTTTCCTCCACCATCGTCTCAGCGCCTTGGCCTTTGACATGGGGAGGATCGGGGGGCTGCTGGTAGTTCTGCCAAGTGCTCAACTGATGGGCAGCAGAGGGGCTGGTGCTGAGAACCCTTCCAAAGCTGCTCTGAGCTTCAGCTTCTGAGCTGCTGCTATTGAAGGTCCCACACTTCCTTAGTCAGCTCATTTAGGCTGATGGCTTGAGCAGTAGGCTCGTCTGAGGCTTCCTCCTGGCTGTTGTGCTCCAGAAGATGGCAAGAAACTGGGAGATGTCCCAGCTGAGGTCCTCTGGCCCCTGGCCTGGGTGGGGTTTCAGTGCAGCCTGGGGTGGGCTGGCATTAGGTGAGGGGTGGGGGGGGTTGTGTCCAGAGGAGGTGGCTGGAAATGCATCATGGTGGGGCTGAGCCTCTGAAAGCTCCCCTGCCTCTCCTCTCCCATGCAGTTCTGGCAGCTCTACAACGCCATCACCCTCTTCCACATGCTCCAGCACCCGGAGTGCAAGGAGTGGCAGGTAAGGGGGCTCCTGGGTGGCTGCCCTGAAGAGGGGAATGCCCCAGGAAGGCCCCTCCTGCTGCCTTGTGCCTCCTCTTGCAGGTCCTCATGTGCGGCCTCCCCTTCTTCATCCTCTTCCTCGGGAACTTCTTCACCACCCTCCGCGTCGTCCACCAGAAGTTTCAGAACAAGAACAAAGACACAAAGCAGAATTGAAGGGTGGGCAGCGCGGGGGCCAGGACTTTCTCCCCATCTCCCATCCCCTTGATGCCGTCCAGACTGGTGTCTCAGCCCAACCCTGGGTGCAGGACAGAGCTTGGGACCTCCTCGTAAATAGACGTGGTCACTGTGGTGCTGGATCCATGCCTGAGTTACTCACCTGGAGCCGGCAGCGCCCTGCAACTCCTGTCCCATCCAGGGGGCCTGGGATGGTCTCCTCACCGCCTCATGCAGCTCTTGGGGTGGTCCAGGCTCTCCCCTTCTCCCTGCAGCCCTCTCCTCCGAGCCATCGCTGCCCTGGCTGCCCCCCCAGCTCTCTGGGCAGCTGGAGGCCGGGTGCAGGCGCTGCCTTCGGGGGTGGGTCAGACCCCGGTGTCCCCTTCTACCTTCCCCCGTGGGGCTGAGGTGGAGGAGCTTTGGCACAGCAGGGGTGGGAGCACCACCCGAACCGGGCTTCACCCTGGAGCTGTGCGAGCAGCACCCTGGGGCTCACAGCTCTGGGGGATGCCCGTGTGAAAATAAAGGGAAGGTGCCGCCTTGGGTCACAGGGGTGGTCTGGGAGCATCCTCTGCTCTGCAGTTTGGGCTCACCTGGCAGGGCAGCAAAGCCATCTCCCAGTGCTCCCAGCGCTCCCAGCGTGGGGTGCGGTAGGGACAGGAGGGCAGGGCTGTGACCTCCCTCCCCTGGCACCCCAGGGCCTGCACAGCCCCATCCCACAGGCTGCGACCAAAGCTTTGGCTGCCCAATGAGCCCAGCAGGACTCCAGCGTTCCTGCAGTGGGGGAAGAGAAGCCCAGTACTCCCAGTGGGAACTCCTGAAGTGTTGGGAGCCCCTGTCCAGAGCCACCCCCCCCCCGCCATCCTGCCAGGGCTCAGCACCTAGAGCTGGTGCCCATTCCCTGGGTCTCCCCCTGCAGCCATCGCCCCTCCAGCCCCCTCCCTCCTCCTGAGCAGAGAGAGGGCAGGAAGGAAACTACAGAAGCAGTATTTTTATTCCAAGGGCAAGTGTATTTAAATAATTTACAGTCATCGGACAGCCTGAAAGTTGTTTGTTTTTGTTTTGTTGTTGTTTTTTTTTTTCCCCACGATTAAATCACAAAGATGTCAAAATAAAAACAGTATTTAAAAAATGAGCGTACACAGCAGGAGGGAGGAGCTGGGCACAGGGAGCTGCAGGAGCCCAGGGAGCGAGGAGCAGGACTCCTGTGGACTGAGACCCCCTCCCAGACCGGGTGTCTTGGGGTTGGGGAGACGAGCCACCCCCTCCCCGCTGGGTGCTGGAGCCCAGGTGGGCAGTGAGGAAGAGGAGGGGGTGCCCACAGAGCAGCTCTGTGTCCAGAGCCAGCTGCCAGCCCATGTCCTGGAGCTGGGCAAGCGGGGTGGGAGGCAGGTGGGGACAGGTCACTGCCCTTGCCCCACAACCGCCGTGCGGGGGCTGCCGGCTCCTCCCGCTGGCCCCAGTGCCAGCAGGCCAGGGTGGGGATAAGGCAGCACCTCATACTCAGGGAAGGACCCCACTGCTTCCCTGGCACCGTCCATCCCTCCTGCCCCTCATCAGCTGTGTCCCTGACCTCAAGGCAAATGCTGGTGCCGTGAGAAGCGCCCTGGGGTGACAGGGGCACTGCAGCTCCTGGACAACAGCCTGAGCTACCCCCCTGCCCCTCTCAACCCCTTCTACCCCCCCAGGGTATGCAGCCTGCCCCCCAGGAGGGCTGCTGTGGCCCAGGAGGGGTTGGGAGCGACACTGGGGTAGCCGTGGGCTGGGGATGACACTGTCACCCACAGCAGCAGTGGGCGAGCAGGCACTTTCCACCTCCCACGGGCCTGGGGACCTGTTCTCTCCCCGGCCCTGCCAGCCCTGCTCTTAGCTCCAGACATCCAAAGAGTACCGGCCCTTCGTCATCAGCTTCTTTACAAAGTCCACGGCCTGGGGCTGGCTCATGTTCCCGAACTCGGCCACGATCTCGTAGAAGGTGTTCTGCACGTCCCGGGCCATGTTGCGAGCGTCACTGCAAACAAGGGGACGGTGAGTGATGCAGGAACACCTCAGAGCCACAGAGCCCTGGTCCCTGCTCAGCCCCTGAACACAGAGGGGTCGCTGACCCCAGCCCTCCCCCAGAACCAGGACAGGGTAAACCTCCCAGCGCTTGTAACTTGCCAGGGGGTAAACTGAGTCACGCTCGGATTCCTGAGAACAGGAACATTTGTTCCCACAGTCCCTTCCCTGCCACCCGACCTACCCGCACACGTAGATATGAGCGTTCCCCTCATTAACCAGCTTCCAGATGTTTTCCTTGTTCTTTTTCAGTAAGTGCTGAACATAAACCTGCCAGGAAAGGTGGGAGTGAGGCGAGTGGGGGAAGTCAGGCCCAGCACGGCCATAGGGGTGCTGGGTGCTCCCATGACTGCCACGGGCCGTCCCCAGCAGCAGAGCTCCAGGCTGGGAGCCTCCAGCCCTCTCCCTGGCTGGGAGCAATGGTGGGCAGCACGAGCGGGTGGCTGGGGGACTCGAGCGCTACCTTCTCAGCCTGGTCCCTGGAGAAGGCCACGTTGAGCTGGGTGAGGACTCCCTCCTGCTGGAAGCGGGCCAGCTCCCCACGGTACAGGTAGTCCTCACGCTCGTGGCGGCAGCCGTAGTAAAGCACCGTCTCGCCCACCTCTTTGCCTGCAGAGTCACACAGCACCCGTCAGCAGCACCCAACGCCATCCTCCCGCCTGCCCCTCTCCTGCCAGCCCGAGCGAGGCAAGAGCCACGCGACTGCTTCTGGTTATAGGGAGAAGGCTCAAGACTGATTCCCAGAAGTACCCACGTGCTTTAGAAAGGAGCTTAAGTGATCTGGCTGTGGTATGCAGAGGTCAGAGAACTGGCTCAAGTCCACCTGCCCCCCTCAAACATCCTCTGTGGCCAAGGGGAGGACAAAGCAGCCTCGTGCTGAGCACTGAGCTGCTCTTCACCCTGCTCCACCTCCTCAGCTTTTTGCCAGGCAGCAATGGGAGCAGCATGAGCTGCACCTCGGAGGCACCAGCTGGCCCCGCAGAGCACCATCCCATAGCAGCTCCGCTCCCTACGGGAAGTTTCTGGGCTCTCACCTTGCTGCTTCAGCCAGGCCCGCTCCTGAATGAAGCCAATGAAGGGGGCTATGCCAGTCCCCGGTCCGATCATGATGACGGGCGTGCTGGGTTTGAAGGGCAGGCGAAACTGTGACTTCCTGACATACATGGGCACCAGGGAGTTGCTCCCGTTCTCGTTGGGCACCTTGTTCTTGAGCCAGTTGGTGGCCACCCCTTTGTTCAGGCGTCCTGTCTTGGTCTCGTACTCCACGGTCACAGCACAGATGTGGATGGCGTTGGGGTGAACCTGCAGGGAAGCAACATCAGCGCCAGGCAGAGGGAGCCCCGGCACCCCCAGATCATCCCCTGCGCTCGAGGATGGGGAGAAGTTTAACCTCATGCTCATGTTGGGACAGCTGTTCCTCCCCCAGCAGATCGACCCTCCCAGCATGCCCCACATGGGGCTTCCGTCTTGCTCCCGACTTGTGACAGGACCACTGAGCTTCCCTCAGTATTGTCACCAGCCTCAGGGCTTCAGGTGCCAAGGGTGGATTTTAACCACCTCCAAACCGCCACTTTGCTTCCAACCCCAAAAGCAAGGCCTACGGGTGAAGAGGGGCAGGGTGACAGGGAGGGGGTGGGTGCAGCTGGCTGCAGGTTAGGATCCTCTGAAGACCCTGGGAAGTTGGGACACCACTCTCGTGCCACACAGAGATAACCAAAGCCACCCCCTCACAGGGAGTGCTGCCCGGGCACCCTGTCCCCAGCAGAGCTGCAGCTGGGGCGGCCTCTCCGCAGCCTGGGGCTCACCTTGGAGGAGGAGGCGATGGAGTAGTAGCGGGCCTGCAGGCGCGGCAGGAGCTCACACAGGTGGTCGATGGGGGGGTGCAGGGAGGGCATGTCCTGCAGGATGGCCAAGATGTTCCTCCTGGCCTCCACCACCCAGCTGAGGTAGAGAGCCTGCGGGCAGAGGGCACACGTGTGAGCGACGGCTTCTCTACGTGGCTGGCAAACGTTCCCCCTCGGGTTTCTGCACCTGGTGCCTGACTGTCCCGGATCCCTTCTGGGGATCCCCTGTCACCCAGCTCAACCCAGCAGCTTCACTGGGAAGGCCGCAGCTCCCACCTTCCCCTCGGCAGCAGACGATGCCATTTTGCGGAGGCGCTCCTGCTCGCCGGTGTCCGTGGCGTACTGGGCCAGCTCGTAGAGGACATTGGTGCGGGGCGGGTTGGTGATGTCCAGGTAGTACGTCAGGGCAGTGCGGTAGGACGTGGGGCAGGGGAAGGGATGTTTCTTATTGGATTCCTCTGGAGAAGAGGGAGAGAACATTAAAAAAGAGCAAAGAGAGGCTGTTATGTGCTCAGAGCTACAGGCAGTGTGCGAGAGCTGGAGACAGGGCAATGGAACGGGCTTCCGGAGAAGAGGGCAGCCTGTTGGCCAAAGCCCCCATCTCACACTGAAGCAGCTCCAGCACAGGGCAGCTCCATCTCCTGGTAGCCCACTTGGTGTTTTGCAGACACAAAATGCTCCATGCTCCCCAACAGGGCTCCCTGCCCCCAGACACCCCCACACAGAGGCACCCATCAAACTCTCCCTGGCCGAGCAGGGGGGGGCTGTTCTCCACCCGGCCGAGCAGGGTGGGGCCTGTTCTCCACAGCTAATTTGGCCTCAGGCACTTGCATGTCCTTCAGATCTGTCCTCAAAAGTGTCCTTAGTGTCCTTGGGCCACGGGCAGTTGTAGTCAGACCCCACGGGTAAGGGAAGCACCAGCAGCCGAGGCTGGAGCCATTCATTGCAGCAAATCAGGAGGTCCATAGGGGCAGGAATGACAGCGTGAGGCCAGACAACATGGGACACTGCACAAGGGGCCACAGGCTCCAGTAGGGCATTAAAGCCACATGAGCTCTTGAAACCAGCTCTCTTACACTTCTGGGCCACCACATCCAATGCCTCAGAGGTCAGGCTGCGCTGCTCCAGGAGTAAGATGGGCAGCAGCTGCCACCTCCCCCCTGCCAGAGGCCAGCTCTGCTGGGAACACTGCCCAGAATCAGCTCTTTGCATCTGCACGAGTGCTCCCTCCTGGCAGCACAGTCCCAGCCTCTGCCTCTCCAAGGACTGGATAACAGCATCTCAGACACGAAGGGCCCTGCTGAGCTCTGTGGCTGCCACAGCAGAGGGATGCTCTGGAGGGGCTGGTGCTCTGTAATTAGGAGTGTGCTGTTACATAATTTGTTGTTGGATGGGTGCACTACGTGTGTTTCACAACTGACCCACTTCAGCTGGCTCTCGGCAAGCGGGCTCTGTGCCACTGCTGAAGTGGCACGGCATTCAGAGCAGCCACAGGACATCTCTGCTTGCCTGGAAATGCCTGATGGGACCTGAAGGTGATCTGGCTCAGGTGGGAAAGACAGAAGCCACAGCTGAAGAACTCCTGATGCTCAGAGTTGATCCACACTCACCATCCAAATTGTTTAGGGACATGATCGTGTCTAGATCCGTGCCCAGGATCTCGCCGATCTGGTTCACCAGGGAAGAGTCGTTGGCTGGGTACACTGCCACGTGGTCCCCAGACTCGTACCTGGCACGAGAGCAGGAGGAGAGCAGATGAACCACCAGCACCACTTCTCATCTGCCCCAAGCCTGAGGTGCTCAGCAAGATGACAAGCGGGCTGGGGCAAGGACAACACTTGAGTCTGAGCTGCTACACAGCACCTGCACAGCCAGGGACCCGAAGAGCTGGCAGCCACAGTGGGAATGACCACTGTGGAAAAATCGTTTTAAGAACCAAGTCTTTTACAAAGGACCTCCAAGATAAGGGCAGTTTTTCCAGAGCCTTCAAGGAGGGTGGCCTTCCAGCAGGGATGGGCCAGATCCCTGACACGCAAGGAGCAAAGCTGCTCAAAACCTCTGCAGGATTTTGTTACGTTGAGCCACCTGGATTCGTGGCTTTCTCACCAGTGCACACAGGAGGACTGAAGCCAGCTAAAGGGCTTTTAAGAACGGGGCTTTATTCTCCCTGTGCTTGTGCACCTAAGCAGAGCAAACCCAGGCATGAGCCATCCCCAGCCCTCCCCTCTCCCGTAGCTCAACTGCCCACTCATTTTCTGAAGGTCTCCTAGAGGGTCTTTCTAGCTGGACTGCTCATGTAGGACAGGCACGTGCAGCCAGTGCTGGAGGGACCCTGCAGAGCCAACTGGCACAGCCAGGCACAGTGCAGGAGCTGGGAGAAAGGCCAGACATGGGGAACCTGCTCTGCAGTGCACAAGTCCAAAGGGACAGTGTTATTATGAGAACAGGGTCCCCTTCTGATGTGCTGGGTGAGGTCAGTGCCACCTCTTTGTTCTTTGCTCCCGATGCAGACTGGTTCTGCCCCCAGAGAGGAGCAGTGTCCCCTGGAAACCTGCCTGATTTTGGAATTGGAGATATCCAGCTCCAGGTGCATCAAGTGTCGCTCTCCACCCTCGTTCAGTTTGCGGTTCTCTGTAACCTGGGCCAGGAAGGGGTTCTTGGCGTCAAACGGTCTGGAAGGAAAGACAAGAACCCTCTGGGTTACTCTCCTGTGGGATCCCAGTGCTCCACGTTCCCTCTGACCCTGGAGAAGGCTCCTGTGACCTGAGCACAGGGCTGCCCTGGCTCACACTGCAACGCACACCACAGAGCGAATCACGATCTGCTGCTGCCCACACTGGCACCCAAACCAGATCATCCTCCTCCTGAGCACAGCCGGGCAGTCAACGGCCTCTGTCCCATTAAGAACACGTGACACAAAAGTGGATCAGAGGGACTGCCCCATCTCAAAGTACTTCAGGTTGGAATTCCTTTATACAGCTCACCTCCCACAACAATGCTGCAAGCAACCATCACACACCAGTTACCCCGGGTGAGGAACGGCTCAGAGCGACCTCAAGCCAGAGGCTGCAAATGCACCAGCCAAATGGCACATGTGACCACAGCCAGGGCCACCTTCTCACCACTAATGATTCATTTACTGGGGAATCCCTCGGAGTCCCAGCGGAGGTCTGAGCCCATTTCTCTGGGGCAGAGCCCTGCCACACAGCTGCACTGCCCGCAGAGGGGGTGTTAGAAGCACCAAGGGTCCATCAGGCAAAGCCTGGCCCACGCCCACCCTGCTTGGGCACTTACGGCTTCTGGTTCTCGTAGCTCTTGAGACGGCCCATCTCCCCCGTGTAGATCTTGTTCATGTTCACATCTGTGTGCACCACCAGCTCGTACTGGCGGATGCTGAAGGAGGAAGAGAAAAAGAGAAAAAAGTCAAACTGGAAATCACAAGGTACTGATGGAACCATCACCTGCTTTGCTGGACTTGCTGCAGCTCAAAAACAAATGCAACTTGCACCCCCCTCGCCCCTCTCGAGATGCGAGGGATTAGGCTGACCAGACAGAAAGCCCAAACCAAGAGGAAACCTCAGCTTCACTGGGAGCACTGCAACCCAGCAAAGCCACCCACAAAGAAACCAAACCCATCAACATCCCCATTCAGAACAGAAATCCAGAGCTGGGTGCAAGTTCGCACCAGGACAGGCTCGGTCCAAACAGCCCCACTCACTGCTCTACTCCACATGTGCCACCTCAAGCCTGGAAGGGCAGCAAAGGGAACAGCAGCTCAGGGCTGATGGCACAGGCACCCCCCAGAGGTGGCCAGTCTCTCTGCACCCTGAAGAACGTGCTCCCATACTCACCTGGACTCTTCTCCTGTGGCCTCCACCCCAAAGTGCTCACACACCGCTGGCCAGAACTGCTCTCTCCAGGTGATGAAGTCTTCTTCCAGGCTAGCCAAGACAAAAGAGAGACTCAAGAACCCTGCCCAGGGGGGAGCAAAAGGGGTGTTCCCAGGGGAGCCATCTGAGACGCCCATGGACTTCCTCCTTCACCATGGGAAAAGGCACTTTCCCTGGATCCAGGCGCTTTTGGTGCATCTAAGGCTGACAGATCACCAGGAGAGCATCTGCCGACCACTAAGCGGGTGGGAGGGACCTGTTCCTATTCCAGCCACCCCTCCCTCCACCAGGTCTTCCAAGGAAGGCTTTGTTATTCAGGCTCAGCTCCACCCTGCCCGCTCCTGGCATCGGGTCACCTTCCTACAAGGCAGGTTCCACCATGGCACTTCCTAGGTTCCACCTGTGCTTATTTCTCTGGGCTCAGAGCCCCTCGCACACAGCACATCCCTCTCATCGGTTGATGCAATTTCCCAGTTAAGCTGCTACCCCACAGGGTGCTCAGGGAGGCACAGAGAGATTAAATAAAAGCTGGAAATTTGCTGCCTTCCACCATAAAACAGTTCACAAGGAGACAGAGCTTGCCTCCTGCCCAGGGATGGGTGAGTTTACCCGTACAGGCTGGGTTAGCCAAGGAGCTGCAGCAGGGCAAAGGCCCAGGAGGCTGCAGAACCTCCTCCAGGTAACTATGGCCATTTAAAGCTGATGTGGCATTTCCAAAACACAGGATTCCCCAGGATACTCCAGGTGTACAGGGACCTGACTGTGAGAGAGCAGTCAGACATGCTCCTATAACCAGCCCTATGGAGTTTAACTCTGTCTCAGAAGTAGAGACAAATCCCTGCCAAGGTCCCTTCCACGATGCTTCAGCCAGCTCTGACAGCCCTTGAAGCCAAGCTACTCACTTGCCATCATCGTCTCCCAGCCCAAGGTCAAAGATGCGTTGGGCTCCAAGCTCCTCCAGTCGCTTGTCCACATACTTTCCCATGGCATTGAAGTGTTCATAAGTCTTGTTCCCCAGCCCAAAGACCTGAGCAAGGAGAATCAGGGATTGGTTGGACTTTTCCCATCCAGTTGACATCCTCTGGCTAATATCACCCAGCAAAGGATGTTGAAGAAAGACAGCAAGACCTGTCCCAGCTCCCCACAGGGTAACTGTGGGCCTTGAGTAAGAATCTACTACTGGAGAGGGTCTGGTCAGTAGGCACCACCAGCTCCCTTAAGCCAGGCCTCAGGCGTGCCAAGAGGATGCACAGACTTTTAAGCAGGGCCTGCTGAGACAGGACAAGGGGTGATGGTTTTGAACTAAAAGAGAGAGACTTACACTGGAGAGAAGGAAAAAACTGTTGCTGCTGAGGGTGGTGAGAGCCTGACCCAGGCTGCCCAGAGTGGTGGTCAATGCCCCATCCCTGGCACCACTCCAGGTTAGGTTGGCCATGGGTCTGAGCAACCTGCTCTAGTTGAAGATGTTCCAGCTCCTGGCACAGGGGGGTTGAGTCCAACCAAGATGGCCTTTAAAGGTCCCTTCGCCCCCAAACCAGTCTGGGATTGTATGATCCAAGAGCTGCCTGCACCGTCTCCCTGAGGGACCAGCAAGAGCCTGGGCTGCATGGAGACCATTTGCTGTCCCTTGCCTCCCACAAACTGCTTGGCAAATGTTTTCTCCCTGCTTTATACAGAGCAGCTTAACATCTCCAGCAGTGGATTTTCTCCTCATTTGCAATGATTGTGCTGCCCAAGGAATTTGGACGGGGTTTAGGTGAGGTGGCTGCATCTCAGCCAATTATTCAGCTCACACAGGAAGAGAGCTACACACTTGTCCAAGTGATTTAATTTGCAGGCCCAGGGCTGCTCAATTAGCTTCCGAACAGCAGCAGCAGCCTGCAACCCATTTCCAGACCTTGGATCCAATGCCTGCTGGGCTGTGCGTGGGGAGTCATTACCAGCAAACCCTCAGGGCTTAGGGAGTGGAGAGAGTGCCCCCAGATATACATTTGCAAGGGGATGGAAGAGAACGGGGACCGCATCCAACGCGGGCGCAGCCGTCGTGCCTTTACCCGAGCCCCGTGCAGGCGCAGTGGAGGGCTTCTGGCTTTCCTGCCCAAGCACAACAGAAACTGGAATGCAGCCACTTACTGCAAAGCGGAGACCCGACAAGTCAGCGTCAGCCTCTTGCAGCCAGTCGTAGAAGTCCTGGGCGTTGTCCGTGGGATCACCCTCGCCGTACGTGGCCATACAGAACACAGCTAAGGACTTGTCGATCTCGGAGAGGCGACTCAGGTCTGACTGCAACCAAAGAAAAGAACAAACCCTTGAGGATCACACAATGTAGTTGTTGGGCAAACCTGTTCCTCCACTGCAGCTACCTCTGGTGTGCAGAACAGCACCGTGTCACATCAAACGGCTGGTTACAAAAGGGGCTGAGAAAGGCCAAACCCACCCCAAAGGGCAGGGGAATAAAGCTAACCACCCTCACTGGACTGCAAGTCAATTCTTCTACCCTCCAGAAAAGCAATGGGATCTTCCTGTGTAACCTGCTCAGGTGGTCCTGCTCTGGCAGGGGGGTGGGACTAGATGATCTAGACTAGATGATCCGGACTAGATCTCAAAGAGGTCCCTTCCAACCCTTAACATTCTGTGATTCCACACAAAGCCTTAAGGAACCAGGAGCACTGCACACTCTGGAGCACCCCACAGTGTCAATGCCTCTGTCCAAGACTGCAGGAGGATGGGACCAGCACTGACCAACTACAGAAGGAATACAGAGCAAGTCTCCTGCTGCCAGTGGATGACTCACAACCCTCAAGCACTCCAAGCTACCTTCCTCTTGCAGTCATGTTGCAATGTTCACTCCAAATCTGTAGAAGGGCAATGCCCCTCACACTGAGGACATTGAGGGGCTGGAGCATGCCCAAAGAAGGACAACAAAGCTGGTGAAGCAGACAAGCAGCTGAGGGACCTGGATTTGTTCAGCCTGGAGAGGAGGTGGCTCAGGGGAGACCTTCTGGCTCTGACAGCTCCCTGACAGGAGGTTGGAGCCAGGGGTGGGGTCAGGCTGTGCTCCCAAGGAACAAGTGACAGCACAAGAGGAACTGGCCTCAAGCTGCCCCAGGGGAGGTTGAGGTTGGAGCTGAGGAACAATTTCTTCCCCTCCAGGGTTGTCCAGGCCTGGCCCAGGCTGCCCAGGGCAGGGGTGGAGTCCCCGTGATCCCTGGAGGGGTTTCCAAGCCACGGAGGGACATGGTTTAGTGGTGCCCTGGCAATGCTTGGGGGAAGGGTTGGACTCAGTGATCTGAAAGGTCTCTTCCCACCAGAAAAGTTCCATGATTCTAAGGACCAAGCCAATCCCTGTACCTCTCAGGGCTGATCTTTTCTCCCCCTCACTGACACTACTAAAAGGGGCAACTCTCCCCTGGCCAGGCTCTTTCTGGGGTTTTATTTTTGGGGAGCACTAAAAGGATGTTACCTATCCTGAGGCTGCTCACAGCTAAATTACCAAGTCATACTCCTCTGGGTCCGCTGCCATGCCCCGCAGGCCGTAGCGATGAGCGTCTTTAGAGAGACGATTGGCAAACTCCTCTGCCGTGCCGGTCTGGGAACCGTAGAACACCACTATGTTTCGCCCCTGGAGAGGAAAAGAAATCCCTTGGCGATTACTCCTTCAGCAGACACACGGGTGAAGCACATCTCAGAGTAAAGGACATGCCTGCCGTTGGGAGCCCGGGACTGCAACCTGAAGGCAATTAGGGGTCTGTACTGGGAAGGGCCACCCCAATGGGTCTGCAGCAGAAAACTCCAGGCCAAGCGGTTAATAAGAGCACGCCTCTTGTCAGTCTCAGCGGCGTGACTCGGGTCAGGCTACAACCCAGAGCAAAGAATGAAATCCTCAAGATCTATTCTCAGCCTCGGGGCTGCAGCATGACTCCTGGAAACAGGGAACCCCCTGGATGAGAAAGCAGACTTGCCTAAGCACCGAGCTCCTGCTCTGCCACAAGCCAGCTGCTTTGAAGTACAACAGAAAACATATCCAGCCCCTGCTTCTTCCTCTGCTTCCTGCTGTGTCCCGGCCAGTGGAGCCAAAAGCTGCCAGCTCTGTGTACAACAATTCCCGTTCCAGAAGGAGCCAGCTTGGGAAGCACACAGATAAAGCACACATTTCCCTCCTGGCTTTCAACTCATATTAAACTTCTTTTTTTTTTTCCTTTTCTTTTTTCCACCAAATTTTCACTTGTTTTTTCTCTAAAAACAACTCCCCGGAAGAGACCAAAAGAGCAACTGCTGCCTGCCCACACAGCCCTCCTCTGGATGCTGTTGGCAGCAGATGAGACTGTATCCAAACCAGTCCCCCCTGCTTACAGCTAGACAGTCTCCAGAGGAAACTGGGAAGGACTCGAGCTCCCCCAGCTTCCCAGCACCCCGCGTAGTCAGAGGAAGAAGCTTACCGTCTTCTTCATCTTCTCTATGAAGCTGCTGTCTCTCACCGGAGCTGCTCTGAAAGACAGAGGGAAGCTCCCTTCAGATGAGCACGTTCATCTTTTGAGGTCAGGAATAAGCAAGTGGGGAAAAAGCAGCCCCCAGATCTCAGGACGGCTGCCGAGTGGGGCGAGTCTCCATCACCCACTCTTCTTTACCCTGTTCCGGGGACGCCCAGCGGCAGGGCTTCTCTGCACACAGCCGTGGAGCAGAGGGAAAATCCATGTCCCTGCCTCACCTCCATCGGAAACCCTCCCAGGGGAAAGCCCCGGCACTCAGCCCTGGCTCAGGAAACCTCCACTGTAGCAGCTGCTCTCGGAGGCTTCACAGCTCAGCAGGTTACGAGGATCTCGCAGAGTTAAGACACAAGAGCAGGTCTCCAGATAAATCTCAGGGG
Organism: Megaceryle maxima; assembly: GCA_024605025.1. Lineage (NCBI taxonomy): Eukaryota > Metazoa > Chordata > Aves > Coraciiformes > Cerylidae > Megaceryle > Megaceryle maxima. Next base: position 13,291 of record JANHGN010025813.1, on the reverse strand, counting down.
CCAAGCCACAGTGGGTGGGAGAGAAGGGAAGCTCCCTGCTTCCCCTCCTCCTCAGGCAGGCAGGGGAGCAGTGTGGAGCCTTGCTCCTCAGGGAGGAGTCACAGAATCACCACATGGTAGGGGTTGGAAGGGACCTCCGCAGATCATCAAGTTAAATCCCCCTGCCAGAGCAGGACAGAACTAGAGCAGATCAGGCAGAAATGAATCCAGACAGGTCTTGAGAAAGTCTCCAGAGAAGGAGACTCCAAGGAGTCCCTGAGCTCACAGGCAGACAGGGCTAAAACCAGCTGTTCCAGCCTCCAAACAGCCTGTCCTGCCAGACACCAGTCCCAGCGCTGGAGAGCCCCGCGGAGCAGACAGACGCCGCTGATCAAACCCCCAGAGCCTCTGGCGAGGTGGCCGCTGCCAGCCGAGGTCCCGCAGGGCTCATTCCCACGCTGGGGTTTGCATCCCCAGCGTGGATCTCCGGCATGGGCAGCACTTGTGTCACATCCCTGGCTCAGAAGGGGGACAACCCACGGCAGCGTCAGACTCACACTGCTATGGCTACCCAGTTAGGTAGGGAGCCAGAAGAGCTTTTCCATCCTAAGCACACCCATGGGTTTTCAGTGCCACAGGGAGACAGTGACCCGGCCCTGGGGACCCTGGGAGCCTCACATGCAGAGCTGCCTCCAGCTACAGTCAGAGTAGGCTCTGGGGTCTTTGCAAAGGCAGGAGGACAAGTGCCAGGAGCTCACTTGCTGTCCTCCCCACTGGAGCTTCAGTAGTGGGGAGAAGGAACGTGGGACCCATTCCCGTTCCTCTTTCACAGTGGAGGAAGGCAAGGCTGGGTCTCCTGTGGGAAGAGAGAAGCCTCCAGGCAAAAAACAAACGGCTTTGGCTCCGGCCCATGTGAGAATGTGCAGAGCTCACTAACCATTTCCTAAACTCTGCAGCCCAGAGGGAGGGATCTCTGCGGATGTGCCGAGGCATTTTCAGAGCGCACAGGCGGAGAGCAAAGCAGCAGGGTGGGGGAGACCAGTACAATGTGCCCTCAAGCACCCCTTACTACCCAAAGGCATCATGAACTTCTGTGACAGCCTGACAGCCCCGAGCACCAACACACTCACACACACCGAAGACGAGCAAACCCTACCCAAAAAAACCTACCCAAGGCAGCTTTGCTTCCAGGAGAGCTGCTTCACCCCCCCAACTTTAGTCTCTCTGCAGTTAACAGTCTCTGCGTGTTGTCACTTGTCCCCTCTTGGGAATAGGGATGTCCCAAGCATCTTAAGAGAGCAGCCCCAACCCTGCCCATGCTGCTGCCAGGACAGGGCTGGGGAGAGCTGCCCCCCAGCCTGCTCACAAGATTCAGCTCTCACTTCGCCTTTGGCTCCCTTGTGAAGCTCTTTGGTTTTCTGCCCTCTGCAAATGAGATCCAATTAAAATAGCTGTTGGGTCAACTGCTACCAAAATGCTTTTAAAGGAGGGGAGAAAAAAAAAAAAAGTTTTAGATCCTTTCAGCAAGCTCCCTTTGGAAGAGAAAAGGGAGCACATGGAGCTCATCCACTTTCAAAGGAGGCAAGCCGGCACTGGAGTGTTGTGGTGAAGAACAGTTTGTGGCTCAAACACTGAAGAAATAATGAGTCTGGCTTTTGAGAAAAGGCTACACAACCCCCTGCAATTGCTTCATCAGGGCGGCTTGAGAATCTGAGCTGCAAAAACACACGGACACCAAAGACAGAAATGACACTCATTTTCACTGCTTGCCCAGGAACACTGAGAAAAGTTTTCAGCGACGCTTGCTCTTACAGCTCGGAGAGCTCAGGGTAGCAACAGAGTTGGGAGAAGTGACGGGTGGAGGAAAGGGGATTAACCCCATTGTCAGAGTGAGTCTTTAGCTTGTTCAGATGCCCACCCTTGGTGAGAGCCCCTGGCACAAGCGACTCCCAGGGCTCTGTCACTTTGATTTCAGGAGAAAGAAATGAGCAGGGAGGAAGTTCCCAACGGCTCAGCAACAATATCAATGTCTCCATCTCAGCTGAACACGTCTCCTTCAGAAAGCTCCTGTGCCCGTGGTGCTCCTCCCGAAAGCGCACGAACAGCCCAGAGCGAGCGCACAGCCCGGGCACTGCAGACACCGCGCACCGAGAGAGGGGCTGCTCTGAGCTGCCTGCCCGCGAGCGGAGCCTCTCCCCTTCCTTCTCCTGCCCCAGCAGGGAGAGGGACCCCACTCCACCCTGCCTTGGGGCAGCAGGAGCAACCCTCCGAGTCTCAGCAGAGTAACTCACCTCGCCACGGCTGCCTCTTCTCGGGGGGCCGAGTACGCGCAGCCCATGGTCCGGGCAGGGAAGATGCAGACAAAGAGTCGCAGGGCAGCCGTGTCTGTCTGCACGGGGAGCTGTGGGGGGACGGATCTAACTTAGCTCTGGAGCAACACACACACAGGCCTTTCCATTCTGCTCCTCCTGGGCATTAAAGCCAAGCGTCAGCCTTTTGTTAAGGAGAAGAGAGCCAGCACAAAAGGTCCCAGCATGGGTCATAGCAAGAGTGGTGCTGTCCGCTCAGATCCTCGTGGCGGGGCTCTGGAAGTTACCGAGTGGATCCGCAGAGTGCTGAGAAACTGCAACATCTGGCAGCAGTGGCAGAAAGGAATTAGGAGTGGAGAATGAAACCTCCCAGGATCCTCGGCAGCACACAGCCCTCTCCCATCCGCATGGAGCAGAGGGACGGGACACAAAACCCTCCCCCAGCCTTGTTACCTTGGAAACTGTTTATATCACAGCTGCTTTTAGATATATTCTTAAAAGAAAAAAGAAAAAAAAAAAAAAGTAAAAAAAAAAAAAGTTGAAGCCGTAGCTGAATGAAATGATTCCAGACACTGCGTGAGCAACGCAACGGGTAACTATGGCAGTGCCATGACAGAGCCAGCTCAAAGCAGTTTGTTCTCTTCAGGATCCTATTAAGTTAAATTAGAGATGGTCTCTCTCTACCATGCACGCAGGCAGCAAAGAGGCTAATCAGGCGAAGGAGCTGGAGCAATTCCTGCCACAGGAAGCCCCACAAGCACCAGGGAATGGATTTCTTCATAGCTGCAGAACAGAGATAAGCCAATTTCTACCCAGACAATGTTAAAGACGGGGGAGAAAGGAGGGGGTGGCACCCAGCACACCAATTGCTGTCTCTGCACAGCTCCGGAGCGGGAACACGAGAAAGGAAAGAAATCTGCGATTGGGAAACACGAAGAGGAGGAGCAGCCAAAGAATAAAACTAACTGAGCACGTTCCCCAGCAGCACCTCTGTGAGGGACCATGGTGGCCGCAACCGCACGGCGACCAAGAGCCATTCTCCCTGATGACATCTGCAGAGCAGGCCGTGGGGAGGCTGCTGCGCTGCTTTCAATTAAGGCTCAAACGGGTCAAAATGTGAGCAGCCCTCAGCCGGCCGCAGCCCCGGGCTGTGCTGCACGCAGGAAGCCTCTGCGTGAGTTGGACTCTGCCCCTTCTCTGGGACCTTCAGGCAGCAAAGCAGCTCTGCTTGGCTGTAAGGGTGAGGGACCTGCCAGTGCCTGAGCCGTGGCTGCCTGCAGAGGTGCATTGCCAGGGTAAGATCGTGACCATTCCTGGGCCAGATGGGCTGGGGGAGGCGTGTGGAGCGAGCCCAGCCCAGATGCCACCCAGACCTGGGTATTCTGACCGTGCCTCTGCTCTTCCACAAGCATGGGCAGTTGCAGCAGTAGCATTTTCCTCTGCAGACCATGATGAGCCAACATGGCTGGATCTGGGTGTGCTGCTCAGCAGCAGCTCCCAGAAAGCCTAGGAGGGCTCCGGGGTGCTGGACGCTGTGCTCAGGTCAGACACTCTGCTTGTACACTCCCACATCACAAGAAAAGCCATCAAACCAGCAGCGCAACACATCTGAATTGCTGCTCAGCCCATCCATCCTCCACTCTCCCAAGGCTGAAGCTGGGGGCCAAAGTGACCCAACAGAAACTGTCACCCAATACCATCAGAGAAAGCAGATCAGGACAGTTTGGTGAGTTGAGGCAGAGCTGCAGAGAACGTGCTTAAGAAAGGCAACACCTCTTAAGTCAAGGCTTCAGCTGGAGACAGCCCTGCCGAGGGCTCTCTGCCTTCCTGGGACTGGGGCAGCTTCCCTGCCTGCCCACAGACCAGCCAGCCACGGGCAGCAGCTGACAGCATGATGCTGCACCTTGCTGATTTGCTTGTTCATCAGAAAGGAAACTCCACCCCAGAGTCGAGCATGACAGGAGGGAAGGAAACCTGAGGCTGAATAAGCTTGTTTTCCCCACTCCTTTCCCTCCCAGTTCCAAGTGTCTCATAAAATAACACTGCAGAAGCTGCAGGAAGCCGCTGTCTCAGAGGATGGATGTGCCACCAGCCCCAGCCAAGGGGCTTACGGGTCCATGCTGCCCTTAGACCAGCTTCTTACCATGACCACAGCAGGGCTGCAGCCAGCAGCAGCAGGGTCCAGCTTAATGTATGGGGAAAAATCCCACTCCAAAGCCTCCTCTGCTCTTCACCTGCCTGGCTGTCACTTTTCCAATGTGCAATTGTGTCAGACAAGCTCTGGAGCCACCCGGCCTCTCCCTGCCAGTTATTGTGACAGGAGGTACCACCCTGCCAGCCATCTGCCACGCAGACAGAGAGGGCAGCACGGACCCCACATGGGACACGAAGGCAAAACGTCCCCGAGTCAGCTCAGAGCCAAAACCTCCAGCCAGTCTGAGATAGAAGCCCACGGGCTGAAGGCCTGCAGCAGGACAAGGTGGTAACACCCCCCGGGGGAGGCAGAAAGCTGCTCCGCAAGGTCACGACAGCCTCCGGAAGAGCTGCGTGTGATGGGTGGCAACAGTCACAAGGACAGGGAGCACGGGAGCTCTCCAAGCTCATCTGTGCTGTGGTGGGATCTAATTTCAGGTCGATAGTGTCACTTCTCCAGCCAGCTCAGCTCTCATCACGGCACAGCCGGTCCCATTACAGTCTCCAGAGGCTCCCACCTGCGCCGACACACACGAGAGGGAAAGGGTCTGAGTGATCCAACAAAGCAAATCCCCCAGGTGAGGCTGAGCTGGTGCAGAGCCACGTTGCTCCCAGCCCCATCTGCATGCCGGGGATGCTTCTCCTTTTAAAACCCTCCCAAGCCAGAAGATGTACTTTCCACCCTCCTGCGACGCCAGCGCGCGCAGCCTGCCCAGGAGTTGGCTCCGAGCTGCGTGCTGCTCCTCCCACCACCTGGGGACCTCACAGCAGAGCTGCTGTCCTGGGCTTGTCTTCGAGCAGAGGGTACCACAGGAGAGGGTCATGATCTGACCAAAGCAGAAACAACAAAACCAAACCTGCTCCTTTTCCTATGACCTGAATTCCAACGCAAACACTGGACAACGAGCCCCAAAAGCTGGAAGCAGCACAACCGACTGAGGCAGATCTACAGGCGAGAGGAGCATCAGTCCCCTGCTGAAATGCCTTTGCTTACCACCAAACATCCCAATGCGAGCAGCCTACGGACAGGTCCTGCCACAGCTTCTTTCCACACCAGGCTGTAACACTTGGAAATGAAGGACTGCAGAGTATTTCCTGCCAGAGCAGCGCTCGCCAAGTGCCACAGGGAGAAACCTGCTCCACGCAGGGCACCTCGCTGGCACAACTCTACCAGTTCAACCTGGAACCTGCCACAAGCAGCCAGCCACCACCCTTCCCCTCCCCGTAACCAACCACTCCGCACTAGAGGGGCCCACGGTGAATTTGCAGCCGTGTTACAAACTCAGAGCAATGGCCCTTTTTGTGTGGTCACCTTCTGCAAATGCCTGAATGCTGGGAAGCCCAGAGCTGGGCTGAGGCTGGTGTTCTCTCTAAGCTGCACCCACCCAGGGAACAGATCCCAGGAGACCAAAGGGAGAGGTAACCAGCACCTCCCATCTCTGCTGCAGTGGGTTTCTAACCTTTCTTTAGTGCTCTCACCAACGCTCCAGAAGGAAACAGAAGCAATGAGCTAAAAAGTCCAGCAGAAAAACAACGTTAAGTTTGGTGTGTGACTGAGACAGGGAACCAGACGCACCCCAGGTCTGCACAAACGTGGCTCGCTCCTGGCCCTGAGCCCTTCGCACAAGACAAGGTGGAACAAGGTCCTCTCCCTCTCCAAATCCAGGCTCCAGCTGCTGTGCTGACCTGGCATCAAAGCCAAGCAAGTCTCACAAGAGCTGCCAAGCAGCTCATGCTCAGGAACTATCTTCCAACTCCCCAAGACTATTTCTTCTCTTCACGGCTAAGGGTAGATAAGATTTCTGACAGGAAACCTGTTTTAAGAGCCAGTCCTCTCTTTCTCCAGATTTATCTCAGTATGGCTTTTATCCAAAAATGCAGAGAATAGCCAAAGCAATCCTTGTGAGTTTGGAAGCACAGCCAGAGGCTTTTCTGCCTTGTTTTTTCTTGCCTTGCTCAGGAAAGGGAAACTACTGATTTGGGCCACACAGTGGGGTAAGGCACGACAGCAGCCTGGCTCTTCCACCCCGATTTCTGCAGGGCGAGGTGAACGCGCAGCTCAGAAGAAAGGTGAGGGGAGAGAAACGCACTTTGGGACCAACCAACAGTCTCCTATAATGCAGCTGAGCCTCCTGCACGGCCTCTGAGGCCCCACCGGGACAGAGAGCTGCACTCACCCCGCGCTGCCTGAGGCTCAGTTACTTACACTGATTGCATTTTGGGGAGGTCTGGGACTTCCTCCTTTTTCTTGCGGAAGAAGAACCAGTAAGTGAAAAGCCCGACGATGAGGGAGATGAGAAACACGTCCGTCATGCTGACCAGAGAGTCCTGCTGAGCCGCGCTGTCAGGAGGGGAGGTGTTCTGTTCCATGCCAGCGTCCCCCATGATGGTCAGAGGCACTGCAGGAAGGAAAAACAAATGAACACCAGCAGCCATACAAGATCAGAAAAGAATCAGGGGCCGTTCAGAGGATGTTTTTACACTATACTTGTAGTCTTAGGAGGACAAGGCAGCCCAGCAACTCTCAGGAGAGAACCTTTGCACAATGCTGCCAGATCCCTGTGTGCCCCACCAGATCCATGCTGAGCCATCAGAAGTGACTCCTGCTCTTCCTCTGCCAGCATCACCAGAGCAGTCCCCCATTCCAGCCCAGGAGACCACCCTGGCTCCTACTAACACCGCAGCAAAACTCAGCAGGGACTCATGGGCAGCCTTTACTAACACCCTTAGTCACCACAGAGCCCATGGCGTGTTGGGGGGACAGACCCCACTCTCCCAATCGCCTCCCAGATCTGCGGCTTTCTCCCTCCTTCCCACAAGGCTCCCTGGACCTACTGCTGTGCTTTTAAACCCCAGAGCAGGTCTGCAACATGGCACTTCCACGAGCATCCCCACATCGGGTCGTTACATCTCCAATGATGACTACTTCTGATTTACTATCCACTTCTTTTTGGGCCTCTGGCTTCCCGGTCCCCTCCCCTCTCCTCTCCAGTTTAACTTCCATCTCCTTGCATTACTCCTTTCCACTTGTCACGGCAGAGTTTAAGTGACTTGTAACCCACCCCTGGCCATGCCCAGAGTCCACAGTAGCTGGAGGATGAGTGCCCAGCCTCAACTGGCCCTACAGCTCCCCTGGGGAGCCACCCATTACTCCCACCCTCACGCTGCTCTGCCAAAGCTCTGAACCCCTCTGACCCCAGACCAGATCACAGGACTATCTTCCCAACACACAAGGACACACTCTGCACAAGCAAACAGATAATTAACTCAAAACTTGATTTGTAAGGGCAAAGTGACTCTCTTCTTGTACTTGGGCATCCTGCCAACCGAGGAGACCATGGACATTTGAACTTGCACACAGAAAAGTGACTCAGAGCTGGGGGAGTGTCACCAGAGAGAAAGGACATGTCCCGTGGCTGGGCTGACAGTTAATGTTGAGTTCAGTAAACCTGTGCCTGCTGGAGAAAAGCCCCCAGACGGCTTTCCTGGGGGGTGAAAGAGAAGCAGAAGACTCCAACCTCTGCCTAGGCTGGGAAATAAATGGCCAGAAGTTCAAGGTTATGCCAAGGTGTCCAGGAGCTGGGAAGAAAAGGGAAGGCGGTGCTCAGGGAGCACTAACGAGGGAGACCAGGTAAGGTCTTCAGCACAGAACACAAAGTACTCTGCCACACATCACCAGCTCTGAGAGGCAGCCCTGTGGAGTGCAGGGAGATGTCCACAGCCACCCAGGAGCAACCACGGGTGGCCTCCTGGGTACTTTGGCAACCCAACTAGTTCAACCCCACAAGAAGTTTAATTTAGTGGAAAACTTGGCAAGTGACTGTATTACACAGGGCACTAAAACACCCCTACAAAGCTGCTGTCTGGGTTCTCAGAGATGACATTAAGCAGGGGGTTGGAAGAAAAATGCGAGTGATGGGACTGCAGACAAGCAAACTGCCCATTCCTCTCCACCAGGCAGGTCACCTTGTCCTCCCTCCCTGCAGGCAGACCTTCCACAGCTAGATCTCCAAGCCAAGCAAGAGCTGGGTGCTATTTCTGTACAACTGCAGACAAAACTTGATAGTTAAAGCCTCCACAACTGGAGCTTAGTTGCCAACAAGGCACAGTTCCCAGCAGGGTCCCTCTCCTCCTCCTTATTCAGTTCCAGTAAAGCACCAAGGAGCTGGTTCAGCAGCTTGACACCAAAGGAATGCACCAGTAAGGGGAAAAATGTTGCTGGTTTATTGCCTTCACTCCTGATGGAACCCCAGAAGTTTTAATTGCAAGCTCTTCTCTTCCTCCTCTCTGCCACCCCACCTCATCTGTAGGAAAATCTCAGCCAAGAACTGCCAGGCAACCAACCCATCCTCTGACGTGGTTTTGGCTTTTGCTCATCTCTTGAATTTATCAAATTGCTCATTATGTCTCAGAGCAAAGAAACCCTGAGGGCTGCTGGGCAGTGCTTCCTGGGGAGCTTCAGCTGCTCATGCACAGCACAGCCCCAGCTCCGCTGCAAAGAGCTGGAGGAAGCAGTGGCCCAACACAGGCATCAGGCTGCCCAGATAAACATCTCCAGCACTGCAAGGTGCATTTTTTTTTTTTTCCAGTACCAGCTTCCATTGCCCAAACTACACAGGGGTGGCCAGTTCCAGCCACACAGGGCAGAGATGGCCATGGCTCTAAGCTTATCCTCAGCCCTGGCCTGCCTTTCACCCTTTTTCCCCCGACAAGCCCTTTCCCAGGGTACATCGGGCGAGGACAAATCTTTCGTGGCTCAGAGGAAGCCATGACAAGACCCAAGGCTGAGGGAGACCACACTAAGCTGGTCTGGAGCAGGAGCTGCAGCCTCTGCCTTCTGAGCACCAAATCCAGCAGCTGAGCCTGAGGAAAGCCGCCGAGCGCCCCTCCCAACAAAGCCCACGTGGGGGGAGTTTGAAGCTACACACGCCTTGGGTGAGTGGGGCGGAACACGCGCAGGCTGCGCACGCCTGGCCCCACAGCAACGCCCCCCGCCCAGCTCCAGGCGGATCAGAGGTGGATTTTCCCCAGCTGCCCCGGCACAGGGTGAGCTACGGAGTGCGTGGGCTCGTCAGCGGGGCGAGGGCTGCGTCTGCAGCAGCGGAGCTCCCGGAGCGAGGGGACAAGCTCTGCTCTGCTCTCCCAGGCAGCGATGTCTTGGCAGGAGGCATCCCCAGGAGGGCAGCTCCCAGGAAGGCAGCAGGGACAGACGCGAGGGAGGAAGCCGTACTATCTCCTGGCCTGCACCACACTGCAGCTCTCCAGCGCTTCAAAGGGGAGCCCTCCACCTGCAGCAGCAGCCGGACCACCCGCTGGCTCCCTGCACCCACAGCCAGAGGGAAGAGCATCATTTCTGGAGGCTTACGAGTCCGCTGCTGGACCGGAGGCTTGCTTTGGTCTCCCCTCTTCATTCACAAGCATCAACCTCCAGCCCTGGCAGGAAACACAGCTACCCTCCAGTGATGGAACCAAAGCACAAGAACTGCTTTTATTTTGATGATGGGCTCCATCTGGTACTGCACATTCAGTTATTAGAGTCCTACAGCTTAGCTACAGGCTTTTTTCCTTTTGCTCCCCACCCTTAGGAAAAGATTCCCTTGGATGTATTAAGAGAAAGGCAAAGGATGGGGGATTAGACCTCACACTTCTTTTTTTCTTTAAAGGCTTTTCATAACTCAGGAACTATTAACTCATTCACCTAGCACATGAAAATTATTCCTCAGTTTATCTGTCTGTAACAATTATTTTGCAGAAGTTCACAGCATTCCATTTTCAAATACATGTCCTTTTCTAAATTCCAGTGAGAAGAAACCTGACTCTTACTTGGAATTCAGCTAGGCTGGAAACCTGGAAGGATGCTGAGAGAATCTGCTCAGGTTTTTAAAGGGGAAAAGTAAAGAAATTTATGATGCAGAAGTAAAAGTTCCCTTGACACCAGTTTGAAAGGTAGTTATTTTATCCCCAATGTTTGCTGTATCTCCAGTTAAGGTAGATTTCTGTTGCCTCTTTTTCTTTTTTTTCTTTTTAAAATCACGCTCCTATTCCCAGACCCTTGCCGAGCACAGTACCTGGTGTAAAGACACCAGTCTCAGCAGAGATGCGAGGCACCCACATGACAGAGAAAAGTCACAATGTTTTGAATGATCACAATCAAGCGATGGGGTATTTTAAGCACAGCTTTTCAGCCTCTAAACCTGGGAACGAACTCGCTACGCAGCAGCGGGCGAGAACCCGAATCACTGGGGACCCTCTCGGCACATCTCCGTGCTGCCAGGTGCACTTTCTTCTCATAATAAAGAAAAAAATAAATCATATTCCTACTTCTGCACCTCTCAAGCAAAGGACTGGAAGCACCGTCAGTGCTGGGCATCCTCAAATTCCCCCCTGATTTCCACGTGGACTAAAGGTGCTAGTGTGTCACAGCGTTAAAAATATTAAAATATAAATAAAAATTGTATAATGATAAACAAGACAGGACGGGGAGCGCCTTGAAAGCCAAGTAGTGGGCAATCCCAAGAGATCAATTCTCCCCGCTCTCTCAGCAGTGGCAGCATTCGGAGATGGTGCAGCAGATGCCCCCACACTGGAGCCATCAAGTCCAACTGGCAGGCACAGCACCGTGGTCAGGAAACACGGCTGGGAGGTCTCCTTTCTGACAGACATGAGGGTGTTTCTGCACATCACACTGTGGTACCTTCTAGTGACCAAAAAGCCTTGTCTCTGAAGTTAAGTTGGCAATTTGGGCAGATAGTTGGCTCTGAGATGAGGTGTAAGTTGGGGACTGACCTATTAAGAGTGTAGCACAGGGGAAAGGGACCTGGGGGTCCTGGTGGGCAGCAGGATGACCAGCAGGATGACCAGGAGCCAGCAACGTGCCCATGTGGCCAGGAAGGCCAATGGCATCCTGGGTGTAGGAGAAGGGCTGTGGTTCATAGGTCAAGAGAGGTCCTCCTACCCCTCCACTGTGCCCCGGTGAGGCTGCGTCTGGAGTGCTGTGTCCAGTCCTGGGCCCCTCAGTTCAAGGGAGACAGGGAACTGCTCCAAAGAGTCCAGCGCAGAGCCACAGTGGTGAGTAAGGGAGTGGAACATCTCCCTGCTGAGGAGCTGGGGCTCTTTAGCTTGGAGGAGACTGAGGGGTGGCCTCATTCATGTTCATAAATATGGAAAGGGGATATGTCAGGAGGATGGAGCCAGGCTCTGCTCAGCAATGTCCACTGACAGGACAAGGGACCGTGGGTGCAAACTGGAACATGGGAGGTTGCGCATAAATGTGAGAATAAACTTCTGATGGCAAGGGTAACAGAGCACTGGAATGGGCTGCCCAGAGAGGCTGTGGAGTCTCCTCCTCTGCAGGCATTCAAAGCTCACCTGGACACGTTCCCATGTGACCTGAGCTAGGTGATCCTGCTCCAGCAGTGGGACTGGACTAGATGATCTTTTGAGGTCCCTTCCAATCCCCAACATCCTGCAATTCTGTGAAGTAGCCTTTTATTTATAACACATTTGTGATGAGTTTCAACTACCTCAGGACAATTTGGCTTCCTGGTCCCAGATGATGCAGCCCATGACTCTTGCTCCACAAATGAGTAAGCAAGCCCCGTGCCTTCACAAGCCTGCTGTGACCCACGGCAGCAGCCCTGCTCACGTGAGAGGGAAAGGAGAAGGAAGACTGCTGACTCAGCTCGGCCCTGGGCCGCCCACTGCTCCACCTCCCATAACCCCAGGCTCCTGCCCATCACAGCCTGTAGCACCGAGAAGCGCCCAGGTTCAGCTCAACACAGCAGAGGGGGCTCCCCATGAACCCTCCACACCCACACAGCAACTGCCACGAGTCCCACCGTGCCCTAGGGACTCTGCCAGCCCTGGCCAGGGCAGCCTGGAGCCTGCACCCCCGTCCCACACCCCGAGCCTACTGCAACAGACACTTTTCCCAGTGGGAACCAACCAGCAGCAGCACCCTTCGGACACCTGTCGATAGACACGGGACCTGCAGGCAGCAGCTCTATTTTGAGATCTGTGCACGCAAAAATCTGCGATGACTGAGTCAAAGGAGGCACGGAGTGACACAAACACGTCCTGCCACGAGTCACCAGCCGCCCGAGCCTCGCGCTGGTGCCAGGCCCCATTCGAAGGGAGCTCAGCGGGGCGCAGGCAGCCAAGCCCTCCCCAGCCCACAGCAAGGACCAGGCTGGCTCAGCTAAATGCCAGCAGAGACACCGCGTAGCCGGTGCGAACTCAAAGCACACCTGCAGGAACAAGCTCAGCACACAGAAACACCATCACACCACAAACAGGAGCCCTGGAGCACCCAGTTCCTCCGTGCCAGCCGCCCCGTGCGTGCCCAGCAAGGACACCAACAGGCTGCCCTCTGGGTGCCTGTAGGCAGGAACCCGTGCAAGTCACCACCACATCTACCTGCAGCACATGCTCAAAGCCTCTGGCTCTTTCAGAATGGCTTTCTCCAGTTCAGACTCCCAGTAAAAGCCCCACAGAGCTGCACCGGGGAAGGGGACAAAGGGGCACAGCTGGCAGAGCCAACCGGGCAGAGCTCTCTGCAGCCACATCATGATGACCTTCATGTCACTGACTCAGCACGTTTTGCATTAGTGAACAGAGCAGAAATGCAGCTGTCACCACCTCCAGCACTGGCCAGGGTGTCAGCACCACCACGGGATCACAGAACCACAGCCTTGTCTGGGTGGGAAGGGACCTTTCAAGGTCATCTGGTCCAAACCCCTGCAGGGAGCAGGGACATCTGCAACCAGAGCAGGGTGCTCAGAGCCCTGGCAACCTCACCTGGAATGGTGCCA